>JAVQKC010197606.1:0-20930 GCA_036025475.1 Philypnodon macrostomus | reverse complement strand
TGTGTATGTGTGTATGTGTGCGTGAGTGTGTGGGTGTATGTGAGTGTGTATATGTGTGTATGTGTATGTGTGTATGTGTATATGTGTGTATGTGTATGTGTGTATGTGTATATGTGTGTATGTGTATGTGTGTATGTGTATGTGTGTGTGTGTGTGTGTGTGTGTGTGTGTATGTGTGTGTGTGCGTGTGTGAGTGTGTGAGTGTGCGTGTGTGTGTGAGTGTGTGTGTGTGTGTGTGCGTGTGTGTGTATGTGTGTGTATGTGTGTATGTGTGTGTGTGTGTGTGTGTGTGTAAGTGTGTAGGTGTGTGTGTGTGTGTGTCCTGCTGTGGTAATACAGCCCAGTCTTCTGTTTTCCAAAATACTATTATTAAATCATCTATTAAATGTTGTAATGATAATGAGTCTTTGCTCTAGGTGTACATAAACAATGGTCACCACATGGAAAAAATCAATATGTCAAATAAAAAGCAATTGTTAGGTTCCTTGTTAGGGTTAATTGTAATAACCATATCATAACCTACTGTATCCTGTAGCTTTGGTTCATTTGCTGTGGTGGTTTTGTGCTGTGCTTAGGGGTAGCCCCACATTGTGAAAACTGAAAACCAAGGATGTGTGAAGATCATTTCTCAGGAGACGCACACTTCAAACACAGCCCTGAATTTTTGTCTCCCTCTTTGTGTCTACATGGAAATTTTGACATTTCAAAGGACTTAAATTCAGGAGACAAGCTTCTGTCTGAATATGTATTTCATAGCACAAGGAGATGTGTGCTTTTATGTCAATTCTTATATAAACAAACAGCATGAGCCCCCCCATACAATGTACATTACAGTTGTTCTTGAGATTAACTTAATAATACAAACATCCCTAACACTCACTAATGTTTAGCTAATAACAAAACATAAAGGAAGCTTATTCTCATGGATCACGGTGTAGAGTTACCCTGACTGTGTATTTCCAAAAACAGACTTAGCATCACAAACAGACCTTGCAACATTTATCAATTGAAAACCATTCTGCTGTGCCACTTAAATGACGCCACGTCTTTGATCTTGGTGCAATTTCCCTGTGGTCTAAAACTTCCTGGTCCTTTCATCTGAGCAGGGGCAGAACGAACACACCGTCTGAAACAGGTGTTCTGGTTGTTTGATGTTAGCCTGCGGTGGTCCGGCAAGTTTGGAAACATGAAGCAATCATGACCCCATTCTGAGGAGTGCCATTCTGCCTTTCTGATGAAGCCACAAGGTGCCAAAAATACATGCAGCTGTGTTGAATAAATCATCTGACACAGTGACTCCTGGACTGACCCTGGGGAAGGACTGGTCTGGGACTGGCTGCATCTATACACTCAACTCATTACACAAGTTAATGAGAACTCCTCCTGCATCAGGACAGGTGGGAGCTGTCCAGCAGAACCCAGTGCTGACCAGAACGACAGCTCTACATATCCTTTCCCTCTTTATGCTCAACAAATACTGAATGTACTGAAGACATAAAAAGAAATAGAGGTAAATTGACAGGAATGACTACGAAACCAAAATGATTAAAGTCGAGAGGGTTATGCTTTTTGAATTTGCTCATTAAAATGTCATTATCTTTACAATGTACATAACATACAATGTACTTCACATGTAGTGAAAGTTTTTCTTTCTGTTGCCCCACCTGGCATACAGCAAACAGCTGAGATCCGGTGTATTTAACTTCATATTGATTGGCATTTAAAAGTCTAGTTCACCAGCACTATCAGATAACACAAGCCACTGCCCCTTTAAGCCTCTGACCAGCACTAAATCCTGCTTAAGAAACACTATTTAACATTAGCAGCGATATAAGGCAAATTATCAACTGAAGTACTGGGTAATATACAGTTTCTTATTAAAAGCATTTTTAAATCACTTGTATGAGATGTATGAGATACAGTATGGATACCATAATTCTGAAAAATATATTATGATCTAAATTCCTGGTCACATCGTGAGGCTCCGTACACACGTACAGTATTTCTCTTCTTTCTGTGTAATTCTAGTGAAAATTAATTTCAAGAACTCCACATTAATGCTTTTCAGGAACAAAAGTGAGTAAAACAGGTCAACATGAAAGCTTTCAATTCCTCCTCCAGGGACTTCAACGGAGGTTATAAATAAGTATATAATACTTTTCCCTTTTCACACGGAGGGATATGGTAAAAATATAATATCACGATTTTATTAAGATTAAGGAGATTTTGATTTAATCACGGTTTTTGTTGACTTAGTATTTTTTGTCTCACAGTAAACTACTGTAGTGTCTTCAGAAAACCTTTTTAACTACACATTCAGTGCACATCCAATCCCTCCAGTGTTCATTATAATACTATTTATTATTTGTATTATTAATACAATCACTGGCATTGTTACCGTAAAAATTACGTTGAAGAGCAGAGCATAAATGTACTGTATCAGATTCAACAATCTTCCCAGATTAAGCCGATTCTCAACTTCATATCCCGTTTCGATTGTTATTTGCCATATCACCCCTAACTTGAAGCACTTTATACCAGTGCCCGATACTTTGGCTTGTGTGCATTTCCTGGAATATGTATCCAGAAAAGGGATTATACAAGACTGAGGGACACGCGATAAGAGCAGTAATGCAAGCGGACTAAAACACTCAGCCAAAGTGTCAGATGGAGTCGTGACTCAGTGCCTTTACTGTATACGAGATGACACCAAGAGAGAAAAACATCCACTAACACACCCTCAACAGGCAAAGGTCACTAAAAATGCCATGCTAAACTAATAACATGCATTTAGCTGGTATCCCGTCCTAAACCTGTTACGTTTGTGTATTCATGGATGAGTCTATTAAAAGGCTGTCAAACTAGGTCAGGAGTAACTAAATGGTTTGACAGCCAATTTCTATATTTCAGAGCTTCTGCGAAGAAGATTCTTAACATTTGCTGCTAATTAATCATTTTCTGGTTGACTGTTGATAAGTCAATAGTTTTTCAAAGTACAATATCTGGATTTCACCTCTTTAATTTATGCCACTGAATTTGTGTCAGTGAAATGAAAATACTGGGCAGTGACCTGACATTAAATTGAATGTTTTGATATTATTTATTGTAAGATATTGGATGTGGATACAGTATGAAACATAGCATTTCTTAAATGTTGATGTGCTTATTATGTCAGTTTGGCCTGTGACTGAAACACTGCTAAAAAGATTTGGATTTGCAATGCAGATTACATGTACAGCATACTTACATTATATAAGGAAATGAATATGCAATTAGTGACAGCTTCAAGAAGAGAATTTGATTGACAGAGCTGAAAAGTTCTCCCTGGTTGGTCTTAATTTAGAGAGTAACCATGGTTGGCATGATGAGAAGTGTGGATTTCTCTATATCTTTTCAAAAAGAATTTTCTACGTAATATGTATAAATTAAACACAAACTTGGGATGAGAAGCTTGGATTTCAAACCAGAATAAAAAATACATGTATACGGTAGATTATCTTTAGTCCTAGTTGTTTGTCTTAATCATTAATCATTGTCAAAGATCACTGCATGACAGAGCCAAAGTCTTGTGTGAATGACTTGCAGTGCATGTGGGAGTGAAAGGACAGTCATGTTTCATTATAAATTCAAGGCCAATCTGTTCCCAGGGAGGGAAAGCAGGATGTCAAGGTAATGAGTTAATTTAGGAGATAAGGAACAGCAAATGTAATCTCTGAAATTTCACCAGCAGCAAAATAGCTTCTCAAGTCCATCCTATCAAACAGAGGATAAAAAGTCATACAGAGTGGTAAATAAGGCTAACCATACTCACGCAGTGCTTCCATTGTAAAGATCCTATTACACTCTCAGGGGTGAATAATATAGAGCTGATTTCTTTAAATGCCCAGCTTAAAGGGTGAAGAGAATAAGTCAAACCCATTTAGAGCACACAATCTTTGCTGCTGCCACTGCAAACCCCAGACCAATACGTATGCCGACAATATATCAAATTTAAGCAGATGGGTAGTTATTATCTCCAGTGGGCAGGGCTGGCCCCATGGCGCAGTGATAATGAGTGTTTTTTCGTCTGACTGGGTGGACATGTTTTGGCCCTCAAGAAGCTTGACTCTAAGAATGAACTCTGCACAGAGCGGACCTCTGTGGCGCCACATTTACATCACCCTTTAAAGTAGCCCTAAATATGTCAAAGGGCTCTATTTTTGAAAGATTAAGGGCTTGGTAGATGGAGGAGTAAACAACAGGAGTTCTGCCTCTGTGGCTTCTGATAAACTCCTACAGCAAACCTCAAGGCCTTTGCTGGATGTGCCATTATTGAGCTGGTTGGCTCAGCCAGACAGGAGAACATTCCTGTAGATGAAGCTTTAGACCAGTTCTCTGCAGCTGCTCGAGCAGAGCTCCACATCAAAAGAGGGCAGGAGGGTGACGTAATGAGGGCAGCTCATGAAGATAACTAAGTAGCTCTTTGAATGGTGTACAGCACGTGGCTTCTACAGCGCTAAGAGGCAGGAGCATGGGGATGCGGCTGGCATGACAACCTACAGCAGGCAGGAGACTTGGTTGCTATGGAGACCAACAAGGATGTTTGCATCAGAAGCAAAGCTCAGCAGCCAGGAGTCAGCGGCACACACATGTCATGCACTAACAGTAATGGAGAATGGTCAGGGGCATGAGACAACAAAAGGTGAATGCCTCACTGAGCGTCTGCCCACAGTGTATTGACCATACAA
This sequence comes from Philypnodon macrostomus, assembly GCA_036025475.1. Taxonomy (NCBI): domain Eukaryota; kingdom Metazoa; phylum Chordata; class Actinopteri; order Gobiiformes; family Eleotridae; genus Philypnodon; species Philypnodon macrostomus. The sequence goes on along the minus strand of JAVQKC010197606.1, from coordinate 16,203 downwards.
CTTCACCACAGCAAGAGGAGGGCTTTTGTCTTTAAAACTAAATACGGTATAAAACGGTGAATAAAACAGTTGCCCTTCTGTTATTGGCATTATTATTAAATAATATAATATATTATATTTTAAGTTGTTACATGTGGTGCAGGCACACAGAACTTAGTCCTGTGATTGTATGACCTTGAATGGTAAGTGTGCAATAAATTAAATCACAATTCCCTAACCTGTTTGGTTAGGAAAGGGTTTAACTAGAGTTTGATTAATTACATTATTGTTAGAAATATTTTGAATCTACCAAGGTCATTTTGTCATTGTGGGACTCATTTTAATTGTGCTTTATAACACTTTTTAATGAAACTTCCTTTTTTTACTACTGTAGTGGTAATTGCACATCAGAACAGGATTTTGCATGGTGTGTGGTGCATGGTGGATGTTCCCCTGTTACAATACAAGGGTATTTTATGACATATTCATAAAACACTAAGATGTCCCCAAAAGTATCCCTCATCAGTGACATGTGCTTCAGTAAAAATGATGGGTGTTGGGCTCACTATGTTGAGGCTGGAGTTCAGGGGATTTACAGGGAGCACACAGGGCAGCAGTCCCTCTGATGGTATTAATCATAATAGCTTTCAAAGTAGGCACAGTCAGGCATCTGCAGCACAAAATGCTCGGGGTAGATAATGTGTTTTGTATGAATGAGGATATTAAAAAAGTGTAGAAGGGCACAAGCAATTTCCTTTTTAAAGAAGATTTCACCATTACAGTCCTCGCTGTAAGTTTGCCATTGAAAAGTATTATAACAATAACTATATTAATCATATTATTAACTTAATGTGGCATTTTGACAAGAACACCAGCATCAACAACTACATTCTTACACTATACAACTTCAAATCATAATAAAAATAATAATAATCATACTATGAGGAATTGATATAAATGTAATGAATGTGCATGATATAGGTCTAGATCACTAATTACGTCCAAATTCATTTGAAACTGACTGTGCTCTTTACTGTTCCCCTTGTTGATTTCTTTCTGCACACATCACTGCAAATGGCAAAGTGTGATTAGACTTTTAATTGATGTTGTTTTATCAGTCCTTGTTAAATAAATTGTGACCCTGCTATCAGATTCCATCCATCCATTTTCTTCCGCTTGTCCGAAACCGGGTCGCGGAGGCAGCAGTCTAAGCAGGGAACTCCCGCCTTTGACCGCTGCCCGATCCACATTGCACCAGCCCTTTATGGTACCTCCCGCGGGTGGTGGGTCCACGGGAGGGTCTGACAGCGTGTGCTCGGGCGGAGACAAATTCCTTTTTATTTAATTCATTAGACATTGGTCTACGGTAAGGTCCCATACTCGTGCCTGGACAAATAGAGCAGCTTTTTACAATGTGATTCGCACTGTCAAATAAATTAAGATGAAGTTGGCCGAGCTCTCGAGTGGTCAGCTGTGACTTTATCTACAAGTGCAATGTGTGCTCCTTCATAATGTGCATGTGCATAATGTTTCAATTGATGTTGTATGTATGCGTATATCAAATATTCTATTAATTAACAAACGTATCTCAAAACAGGACAAAATATACTGTAGGGATGGGTTTAATGTAGCATTGAATTTTGTAGGCCCCCTTAAAAACACTAAATTTCCAGTTCGAAATCCAAATTTTATTTTTGTAACATCATCATTTATGTTTTTCAGGTCAGTCTGATCAAATAAATTCATTGTTCTACCCTCCAACAATATTTATTGACAACAGATATACACAACAGATTAAGGTAGCGTTCACTGTCACTGTCACAACTGTATTATTGATCATTCTAATAGGATGTAAACCAGCTGCTGATAATGTAAAAATACAAAGAAAGCACAGCTCAATAACGACATAGATCATACTTTCAGCACGACTCGTAGTAGTGCCACTGATCTGTGTCTTCATCAAATGGCCACCCAAGGTCAAATCATAAGAACAATGCTATCTATATATGTCCCATTTTGAGACACAGCGTCCTTCTCATATCTTTACACTATGCTCTTTCTACTTTCCATCCCTCTCCTGACAAATCTCATCCTAACCAAAGCAAGCAAGTAAGTCATTTACTTACACAGGCTACACCCAAATATTGAGTCTGAAACTACATGTTGTATTATGAATAGCTTCCATCAATCTCAGCAGTGGCTCAAACAAACCATTTATAGACAATATGATGTTTTTACAAAGCTTCGGTCAAGAAGAGTTGCCCCGCCTACAAGGTGAAAAATGCCCCGAAGGTGTTTCAAAAAGCCATTTCCAAGAGTGGCTACATGCAGCATCCATCAGTGCAGACAGAGCCTCGGCGTGTCTGATTCAGTTAGTGCTTATGAAATGGAGCATCTGCAGAAGCTCCCGGAGAGTATGTAAACATAAGCTCTGCCTGGGGAAATGAGCTGAGAGGTCATTTAGATTGGGGCGAGAACAGGGAGGCATGGCACACTGACTCGGTCACCTGGTAACTGTTGGGAGATACACACAAGTTAATGTATTCCACACACAGGGGCTAAACGGCACACCTGAGCACCGGCCGTCGTTCTTCTCCACTCCCTTTTCTTCCTGTTACAATGGCTGATCACGCCTCCAGAGAGTTTAGGTAATCCACACAGGCAGCTTGGAGGTGATAGGCCAGCAGTCTTTTCAACGGTGCCTCATTTGTATGTACCAGCGCTCTACAATCACTGAGGATTCGCTTGACATGTTTTCAGACAGCCAGGAGCCATCCATTCCATGTGCAACGTGCAGTAACCAAGTGGCAGCCTATCAGGGAAGCTGCGGGGAGTGATAAGCCTGCCGTACAGTAAAGGGGGGATCCCACCAATCACAACACTAGAACACATATTGGTAATTGTACTGGATATTGGACTTCAAGTGGCATTTTAACTCTGCTCACTGTGGTGATCATGACAGGTGAGTTTGTAAAACAGATCTTGAAAGTCAAAGACAATTGCCTATTCAAAAGGTATTCCAGCTCATTTCAAGAATCATCAGCATGTTTTACCAAAGCCTGAGATAGATCTATCCAACTGGAGGATGCAGGACACAAAGAATAAGAACACATCTATGCCTTTTTAATCTCAAAGCAAGGTGAACAAACCAGGGATTAGCTTCAGTGGGATGAAAGCAGGGCTCCTCTTCCGTCTCTAACCCCCACCTCTCCTTCTCTCCACATCCGCCCACACACCCACCCCGTGGTCTCCCCTCGCAACCGGAGACATGCTATATATATGTTTCAGCCATTCCGCTACCACCGACTCACTCCACCCTTTACCTACAGTGGACAAATCAAGCACAAAAACTTCAAATCGGAAACAAGAATTGCAATAAAAGCGTGGTGCCATGCATCAAGCAGAAATGGTAAGAGTTGTACCAAGTGTACTTCTCTTGTTCAGTGATAGCACCCACCCATCTACATCATGTCACCTAGACACTGTGCACATTTATCCTCAAAACTCCACAGCTGTGAACAAGCGTACAGTTCCTACTGATTTGTAAGGTGTGCAGACATGCGCTCTTACCTGGCAACAACAGTAGCACAACTTCAGCTGGCCCTGGCGAGATGGTGCGCTCATACAAAGTAGATGTGTATGTAGTGCCTAAGTGTGTGATGCTGGGAGACAGACAGGAAGAGAGAGAGATGGAGAGAGGTGGAGCCTACTTCAGAGGAGAAAGGGAGGAGTGTAGCGGGCTGAATGATAACTCTTTCTGCCTGTCTATGTAGCCAGTCTTGTGGGAGAAAAGAGAATGGCGCTAGATCATTTACTGTTTAAACTGGTACAGCGAATGCACTACATGTGAGAAAAAAAGCAGCCCCGGGGCAGATACAGGGAGGAGGAGAGTGAGGCAGACACGGGAGATTCTGGGCTGTTTAAGGCGGCATCGTCACGCAGCACTTCCTAGGAATCCCTCCAGTAAGAGGGGCACTGCATCACTGAGTCCTTGCCTGTGATTGGCTGGGCAGCAGAGAGACGCCAAGGATGAAGGGCAACACAGAGTAACCTAAGATGACTCTTTCAACTAATATAAGAGTGAAGTATTTTTGTGTTTCAACCAGTGACCACCAATCACGCTCAAGGACAAAGAAGGACGGGGGGTGTGTCTTTGGTTGAGTCAATGACCTGTCTTTGCACAAAGACAAATATTTATAATCTAATATATAAACAGCAGACAAAAGTATGTACTACTAATACTATAGAAATGAATTTATTTCTAAGTCATATATAATATATGTCTATAGTAATCTACAGGCATACAAAATCTGTCCACTGGCCACTGTCAACATCAGAAACACCAGCTGGATGCTCCCCTGGTCCCCCCCTGGCTTCAGAAGCTAAGCTTACTGAGGAATCTGGGGAACTAAGACCGTGACTTACACATCACATTGTCGATACCATGCTATTCAAAATAATGAAATACTAAAACAAAAATGAACAATCTCTCTATTATTCGATTGCTCACGAACACCCTCCTGAGTTCCTCTGGTCAAAGTAATTCCCTCATTACAAAATGTCACAAGGCCATTGATTCCTCTCATGCTTTTGACACAGCCGGCCACATATTCTTGGGCTACATTAGTCATCCACACCTGGCTGTGCAGATCAAAAGCATGTTTTGGTCAAGCTTCTGTTGGGGCAATTCCTTCTCTGACCCTACTGTCTGTGCACATGAGGCCCCAGGAAGCCGGCTGTTTGTCCCTTGTTTACAGATCGACAGCGTCTCGGGGAGATGCAGCGACAGGCTGTGACAGGCTGATGGATGATGTGACACTCATCCCCACAGCTACTGTACTTCTCATCCTCTCTCACACAGTCCCTCTGCCCTCTGTGGCTGGCACAAAAAATACCAGCATTGGCATGCAAGAGCATTTAAACATCTCCAAACTTTTCACCCTGAGAGCTACTTTTTCAAAATGAAAGTGGCAGAGAGCTACTCATGTTTGGTAACATTCATCTGATGCATGGCTTATTTTAACATAAAGAAAACAAATGTAGTTTTTTTCACAAAATGTACCTATAGATTCATAGAATGTTTGACCACAACTCAGGTTGACATTAATTTATATTGAATTTAATTGTATATAAAAAATGAATTAATCTTTTGGAGAGCTACTTGGAAAGTGTTTGAGCCCCCTAAATTATTAGCAGTTTTCTGTTCATCAAGATTTCAACAAGTGCTCAACTTAAGTCGTGTCTGAAAATTACAATGTTCAAACTATTAACTCTACCAGTGTTTCCCCCAGCACTTGGTAATTAAGGCTATAAGCAGCTACCACCTTGAGTTGACTACCATTCAAAAATCTACATATAGTAATACATACAATGCAATGTTTTTGCTAAATTGACCTTTTGTATCATTTAAGAGCAGCACAGTCTGTACTCTATATGAAACTAATATGTAAGCTTACGGTATAAAATAACTTTTTGCTACCACCTTAACTGACCAAATATGTCTACCTAAATGATTAAGTCAAAAGGACGAAAAGAAAACAAGCTCTAGAGAACTATGGGATTGTAATTGATGACTGATACAACAAGCTGTCCGGATCAATGTGTCACATAATTGTAAGTTATACCTAGGAGCTTGTTCAAATGCTGTCTGCCAGATTCCCTGATGGGTAAAGTGAGTAAACAACTCTAAGTAATGTTTTGTATGCTGTTGGGTGAACTAATCTTCTTCCATTGATTGTATCTACACTGCCATCACTTAAACCCTCAGACTGAATCTTTATAGAAAATAAGGCAATTAGGGGCTACTGGGCTTAAGCTCAATATTAAAGCCAAGGATTTCTAATGTCACATTTTCAACCATGAAGGTGCTATTCACAAATGCTGCAAGAGAGATCAATAACCTTTCCTTCCTGGCTCTATGATGAGAAACATGGCACCGTTTACAATGTGTTTATAATAGCTGCTAAAAAATACTGATTTTAGTGCTTCGGCCAATGCAGCCTTCTGGTCTGAATTTGACAGGGATAACCCTCACTGTCCTTTTCACTAATCACTTTTCTGCTTGTTAAGCAGTTCTATCAAAGGTCATCAGTTACTCAATTCTGGTAGATTGGGCTTTGCTTTAAAATGCAAACAGATGAGTCTCAGCAGAAGCTGGATTGTTTATCTGATCCTGGGTGAAAGTGGCCCCTGAGTGCTATAGGTCAACAAGACACGCTTCATTCAATTTTGTAGCTTAATTTACAATATATTTGCAAATAGTAAAACAAACATTTAGTTTTAGTGCTTGACTACAGTAGATCATTATACACACATGTCATTCTGCGCCACATTACAGGTAACATGTTCACATTATTATTTATAACATTATAGTAATTGTATATTATTAATGTTATATTATTATTATTAAAATAGAGCCCATAACAACATCTTGTTTAGAACTGTTATATAAAAAGTTAACCATCTCTTCAGAGACATTGGTCATAGAGGGTCATAGGAGAAGAAGGTCAATCACATGTTCTTATCAGCCCATACAGACTTCCATGCAGCCTTATCGTTCAGCCTTAACTGGAGGTGTATGGGCTAACATCCACAACAGCGACACATAGGAAAACCAGTGTTTGTATGATCATAGATCGACCGTCTGTCAGTCTACACACTTTCTGAGGCTATATAAATGGGCTTGACTTGTCAGCCTAAGAGCACATGGGTCATGGGAACAACATGGCCACTAGGGCTGAACAATTTTGAAAAAATAAAAATTGAATTTCGATTTTTATGACAAAAAAAAAAAAAAAGCACAAAGAAAGAAGACTAAGAAGACTAAAACATTAACTTAAACTTCCACAAGAACCACATTCCTTTCAGAACATGTTTATACAAGGCCACCCTACAAGGTAAGCAGGTTTTTACTTTTATTTTGTGTTGTGCAGAGGATATTATATCACCACATTTTAAAAAAAATATTTTGCAATTTGCTAATTTCATTTTCAATTTCATTAAAATTGAGATTTCGATTCAATTGCAATTAATTGTGCAGCCCTAATGGCCACCTCTGTGCCTTCTGGTGACTATGTCTAGGTCTATGTAATTTATTAGTATAATGAACCATTATTCTGTGTTCACGTTACGTTATATTAAACCATTTAACTTACTATATGTTTTATTATATCACAATAGAATTTAAGAAAATAGAAGTATTGTATTTAGCTGGTGCCGTGAGGCTTTGGGCTCTTCCTAATATTATCCCATTTTATAGGGCATATGAAAAATGGTGTCTTGTTCACATCAGCTATTGCTTCATGATGATTTACTGCCATTTTCCTCCAGTAGGCCTATTCTTAGCTCGGGTATCATCCTCATCCTGTGGCTATTTTTAGTGAGTCTGTCACGTGATGTAAGTGCAGGCAAAGTCTCACCGCTAAGCTTCCACTAGCATTAACATTACATATACACAGCTACTTCTTGTGGTACCTTCAACCTCAAAGGATGTACAATGAAACATCATCAGCCTAGTTAAGAGGTATTTCATTTGCATTTATGGAAAGCAGATTTTTCACTGCTCTTTCATGCATGTATTGACTTCACTGTTATTTTTCAAGTTACAGCAGCATTTTTGAGTGATTGGGTTGTTAAATGATCCATTACTAGTGAAAATGTACTTAGTTAATAGTGCCTTAAAGTGGTTCAGCAGCCTCTGCTGTTAACTGCTTTGTCCAGCTTTGTGATTTTTCATGTTAACACCCAAAACGGCTAGATAAATGACATTTCAAAATAAAAAGGTCACTGTAATTACTGTTTGTGTGAACTCAGGGGACTTGCATTGGTACAATCATTTTTTTTCGAAACATTTAGGCACCAACCAAATGTAAAGGGCATGTTACAAATTCTATTTTAAATCTAGTTATTTACAGCCACGTTGCTAAAGGTCACTGAAGTGTAATCTGTAAACACACTCAACAAGGCAATGCTTTATTTATTAATTTACATACTACATTACATACTAACACACATATTAACAGATACAGTATAAGGCTCTCCCAGTGACTGGTCAATAGCAACTGGATCTTGACAGAAAAAGATTTCTGAAGCAAATGGTGTTGATCCATACCTGTGCAGATCAGAGCTGATCCGAGTCCCATAACAATTAAACCTTGGATGGTTAAGTGGAGATGACAGGAGCAGATGACAACGTATAATTTGGACAATGGTATATTATTTATCTGACATAACAGAGAAGACTGAGATGTTCTTGGTGGAGCTCTATTTTCTGTTTTTCTAGGGAAGAAGGTTTTTCCTGCCATTACAAAGAGGTTCTACACTGTAATTTTCATCTCAGATCATCTGTCGTTATCAGTCATGGTCAGCACACACAGTTGTGTTGCAGACCAAAAGCCTGTCGCACTAGTTTGTGAACGGTGAAAACTGTAGGAGGAGCTGCTAACTGAAGTGCAAAGAAGAGACATCATTCTGCTGAAAGGCTATAATCCAAAACTTTCTTTTCTCAAACTTCATACGACCAGCCAGCGCAGGCTATCATTTAACATTTTCACTAACAACCCAGTTTAATTATACACCCATTGAACTTCTGTAAGCTTTTGTGAAAATGCAAGACAGAGAGATGGTCTTTAAGTTCAAAATACTGAACACAACTACAAAATGAAACCACTAAAGATTAATGTCCAATATAGCCATACAGTTGAAGTAGGCTGTATTTAAGTTTGTGCTTCTCAATTATTTTCTGTAACGCCCCCCCTAGCAAGAAGAAAACAATTTGCGGCCCCCGCTGCCAGCATTTTTAGACACGGTAAACACACCGGTCTTACCTCGTCTCCCTACACTATAGAGTTAATACTCCCTGCGCACACTCTGGCAATGAGAGCGCCACTGCCAACTACTGTAGTTGTAGGCAAAAAAAAGCATGTTCCCCAGGGTCACACGCGCCCCCCCATGCATCGCAATATTACAGTAGTTTAGATCCATTTCCCTTCACAAACTCACTCACACCATTCTACGACTAAACAACATGCTTTCTGTGATGAACGGGGCAGATATCATTTGGACATTATTTCCATTAGGCTTTTAGAACAAAAACAGGTTTAGGCCCGGTAGTCATTTATTACTGAAATAACAGACCTTCATTTCATCCCATTTACCAACAGATAGGTCCTCCATTACTTCAAATATAATCAGTCATACAGAGAGGAAATAGGAAACTGGAGTAACAGTAACAGCACAATAGTTTTGCTGCACATATTGGAGATACTGTTAGAGGATATATTTTATTCAGTTGTTTTTTTTGGCTTATTTGCATTCATGTATAGGCCCATAGTAAAGAATGGACTGCTCTAGTTAAGATTTTGTATTAACTGCATTATGTCTTTATTGTTGTGCAGTTAACTAGTGTTTAAAGATACCACAGTGCACGAATCAATGGCAAAAGTCATAGATTTCGCTCACAGAGAGTGTAACAATTCCCTCAGAGTAACTCACCAATCACTGCAGCTCCATGGACCAGCGGGGTTGGAAGGACTGATTGTGGCTCATCATCACGACAGCTGGAGGTGTGTCCTGGTTCTAGCACAAGGTCGAGTGGCGCTTTTCCCCAGCGGCTCATATCACTGTGAATCTAATGACTGTTGTTTTATAGTCGCGCAGTAAAATACATTAAGGAATCGATTATACAGGATATAAAATCATTGTAGAGCCACTCAAAAACTGTAGATCACTGTCTTTGCACAAAGCTCATTAAAAATGGAGAGGTTGTCATATATTGCATATTCTTGTAACTTAATTTTGACTGTGGCAGGAGTTGGAGTTAGCAGTGATTACAACAGGATTCCTTCCCTACACAAAATAACTAAAGCCATGATCAGAAACTGTAGTATAAGACTTGAAGAACTATTGTGGAATATTCTGGATGTGTCAGTTGTTTCCAGCATTCAAGATAAATCCAACCCAAAGACATTAAACCACAGTAATATACATGCCCAACTGCCCATCCCTGCATTTACACAGTGCTCAATAGAATTCTACTATAGGCTTATACTATAGATTAAAACCTACACATTAATCTTGGATTTTACACCCTCTTAAAGTCGCTCTATAACTATAAGCCATGGAGATTGCCAAGTCATTCTGCAGCCTGTTTCAAAGTAGAGCACTCCATCTCTTTTGTACACCAGCCTATTTCAGCTAACTGAACACCCGGCTCGTCTTCAGTTCATGGAGTGACTGACACCGGCTGCACTCGCTGTCTCTCGTGAGCAGAGATGCAAACCCTGAAACAAAAAGAACATGCAGAACCCTTGAGTTTACTAATGTGTCACAAGCATTTAACTAGATTTTCCACATTTCCAATCACTGAGACCGGATCGCTCAGTGGTCCCATTGTGGTACTAAGAGCTAGGATATTATTTCCACGCTCCAAATTAAGGACCACATTAGAACCACATTTATGCCTCTCAATTAGATACATTTTAATTAGAACCAGTTTGGGAACACAGTGCTTCAAGTCATTAGCCCTGTCTTTCCATTTTCATTTCCCCTCGTAAAGAAAAGCAGATAGAATGTGTCTTTGATGCAAACCCAGCTGGAAAGTTGATCCTATATATATATATATATATATATATTTTGTAGCCACGTGTCTGTGTGTGTGCATTAGCTAGCATTAGCATTACCTCTTACCTTATCATTTCAGGTAAGCCCAATCTCCAGTCTCCCTTGATTGACGTCCTAACTTGACTGCAAGATAATACATTAACCCAAACTTGGCTTGGACTATAGAGGCGTGTGCGCCGAAAGAACAAGGACGGAGGCGGGGCTAATTATTTATTCATTTATTTCAACCAAGTATTTGTATTCATTTCTTTATTTTATTTACCCACCCCAGTAGGATGCTTTGAAAAGTCTAGAGAGTGAGTGGGTAAATTGGCCTGCTACCACTACTACTCAGGGAAAAAGGTGCCTGAGCGCCAGCATACCATTTTATAGGCTATATTGTAAATTATCCTGGTTCTCTTTAACAAGCAGTGATGGAAGGAGATGGTGTGTAGGCTCCAGCACCTGTAAGGGTAAAATAATGTCCACAACAAAGACCATGTGGAGCTGTGGGCGTCTCTATTCTTTCATGAGTGACGGTGAATGTATGAGAGTATGATCATTACAAGTCCATCTACACTCTTTATCTAATCACTAATGGCTCTGGAGAGGGGTTTCAAAACCATCGACACTGCTGTTTCCCCATCTTTCCTGCAGCACTATGCCTGTTACAGCCAGCCATTATGTAAACCTGAGTACAAAATATGCTGGTCCCATTCATTCATACAGCCTCTTTAATTCCATATGCCTCAGTCGTGATTACCTTTTTCGGATGATGGATGCCAAAGTTACTGTGATCTCTATTGGACTGCTTTTAACTCCAGATTTTGATGAGCTGTTTTTGAAAAAAGACTGTCAAGGTGACCCTCCATATCAGTGAAAAACAATATTAATGCATTGCCTGTCACACAGTATGACAAGAAATAAAGAGGTAGTCTGTCCCGCTTTTCTTTGTGTTAAATGTAACTATTTCCGTTTCTTTGTGAGACCACTGTCTTTGAGTCCCCCTCAGCTTCTTCTACCGGATCTATATCACCCAGCATCCAGTGAATAGTGTAGGATCATGGGCAGCATCACGTGGAGAATGACCTTTTCAGCCATGTGTCACCTGCTCGCGATGCCCAGGGTGGCCCTCACAGCATAGCATAACTGAATGTCAGTATATAATGCTCCAGTGAAGCAAAAAAGACCCAGGGGGAAAAGCAATGAAAGAGCATCCCAACAAAGCAGAGCCAGATATAGACCTAATACAGTGTAAACAACATTTACATTCAACTATATATTCAGTCAATATCCTATTATGCAAAATATTATCCTCGGTCAGCTTTAGTTATTGCTCTACTTGCTAAATACAGTATTATGTTTAATGTCCAGATGCATAGGTCATCATGCATGGTTACAGCCTGGAATCGCTGTAATCAATCCCCTAGAATAAGCATGAATGAATGAGTCTGTGCTATTTCAACCACTCGAGAATCATTTTCAGTAAAAAAGTGACTTGACTATTGAGCTATTTTTTTACTTTCTTTCATTCTGTAGCGAGTTTGACTGTGAATTTTAAAGCACTGTTCTGCAATCAAGTCAGGGTAATAATCAGCATGTGATAGAGGCTCCTGTGAAGACAGCACCCCGGTGAACCGCTATGCCTCAGCATCACGCATACACAGATGTAAATTTGAAATGCTCCAACTCAGCTCCTCATAACCACCTTTGTGCCATCTGCCATTGGGCATAGATTACCCGGCAGTTTTTGACGTGACTGATGGCAAATGAATGGAAGCATAAAGAAATGGCCAGCGTATAGTGTTTGACAGCCATTTTTCAGAATAAGTGGAGCTGACAGATGGATGATTAGCGTATGTGCCTGATGTGTCTGTGCTGTCGACTCACACTTAGTTTAAATATTGCACCACAACAACAGACACTCTCTCCACCACTTTTCATTTCAAAGATTTGGACTTCACTCAATTTGATACAACAGGCTTCTTGGTAATGTGTTTTTGTGTGCATCACTTTCCCTGGAGGGGACCACGAGTGAGAAAGTGCTTTGGGCTGAACAATTACCACCTGTCCCCTGCTGACTTGCATGTGCAGATGAAGATCATGGTACAAGGCAAATATGTCTATAGGATTCATTTAGGCCTATAGGGTTGGCTTAGTAAAGTGAATGTGTTCAGTGGACATTTTGTATACTGTATATAGGGTTAGATATTTTGGCACATATGGCATATATATCTCTGGCACTGCAATAAGGGAGTAATTAAACTGATTAAAATTCAGAATAATAATCTTGATTTGAGATGTTTTTACTACAAGTACATTTTTTTATTCCACTGGTAAATAATTTAGCTTGAAATATGAATACTGGATCAGACATCGGTGCCAATCTCGGCCGAGAAGCTGGATCGTTAAATTTACCTTATACTGGAGGCTAACTGAATAAGTAACATGGCAAAGAAGTAACTCACAAATGACAAACGTTGGACATTTTGATGGTCATCTGGTCTATGTTCGATTTATTATTTCTGATGATACAAAGTTAGGTGATTGGATATCGGTCAAGCCTCAAAGCCCAGATATCGGAATAGTTATGAAAATGCCAGATCAGTGAATCTCGAGTTTAAATGTGATTTAGATGTACAGTAGTTTATAGCTCTGGTTTACCCCTGACTCTGTTTTAAACCTTGCTAATACATGGTTTAGCCCTGGTTCTTCCCTTAGAGGGGCTGAAGCCACACTAAAATAGGAGTAACAACATCCCTGTTATAGGACTTGGAGATAGTAGTTGTAGGTAGTTCTCACCCCATACACGACACTTCCTAAATCTCAACACACAAACAGCCACAACTTTTGGAAGGGAGGCCAGCGCTGTCATGGTAACGGCGTAGAGTGACCTTCAGAGTGCTATGGATGCTTCCCCAGAGACCCGCCTCCTAGTATTCCTCTCGCCATGGACTTTGTGAGTCATCATCAACAACATTCAAATTCACATGCACTCTCTCTCTCTCTAGAGGTTAGGCTTATTAAAATGGATGAGCAAATGGGGAAAAAATGGTAGAAATGGCAACAACTCCAACCAAAGGCATCTGTGCACAACCTGATTCACGTCAATAATGAAATGTACCGTGAACTAGATCCATCACAAATGAGAGACAATCACGGTGAAGACAGTATGGCACGGATCTACATGCACCCTGTTATGTAACCTACATGGATCAATGCAATGTTTTACACTGGATACTTTTCAGAGGAATAGCCAATAAAACATTATTCCCAAGCTAACCTCTGTCAATATCATTTCAGTGTAATCATCAAGGCTCACTAAGCAGAAAGGCCTAATAAAAAGAACTGGCATGATCTGTGGGCTATAGGGACAGTGCTGGGAACACTGCCACCCACAGGAGGACAGTGGTAAGTAAAACAAAAAGGGGGAATCTCCACGTCCGTCAGTGATGATGATTGTGATGATTGCTTGGGCTTTCATTTTTATACCGAAGCTCAAAAATTCACAATATTAATATATCAAATAGATTGCCTTCTGTAATGTTTTCAGCATCCATTAGGCGTCTGTGGGTGGTAAATGTAAAACCAGCAGTCAAAGCACTGGCATTTTGTACTCAGTGTGACATTGGTGTATGCATTGACTGTGTGTAAATGCAATAGAGGGAGATCTTTGCAATCACACACATCAGATGGGTTCAGATAGGTGTGATAGAAGGAGCAGACATGTTTTTTAGAAAGATTGATTGTGATACAGCACATATCTGGTTTCCATGGCGACTCCGTGGCTGCATAGGAAGAAAGAGATCTTTGGAAGCTGATGACTTAATTCCCAGCAGAGACAAGCCAAGTCACTCAGGTCTGTCATCCTGTTTGTACTCACTGGAAGGGGGCTTACCGCTGTCTGTACGCTGTGAGGAAACAAAACAAATCTGTTGGGATACGACAATGAAAATGTAGCTGTGTATGTGGATTTATTAGAACTGTATACTCAAGAGACGAGAGTGTTAAAACAGCAGAGTAGTAACCGGGCAACTGTGCCTTGAAGTCTTATATGGAGTTATAATTCATGGTAATAGTTCAATTATTTTACTCTATTCAATAGCCAGTCCGATTACTGACAGGTGTAGAGAAGCTATAGAAGTAATTTTTGTATTTTGTTTTTTAGAGCTTCTATCTCCTGCTAAAAAGGTACTGGGTTTGATCCTCCGGCTGGTCGACTGCATAAAGTCTGCTTGTCCTCCCCATGCTGGGCTCTCTCTGGGTACTCCAGCCAAAGACAGGCTTAGGTGAATCAGTGACTCTAATTTGGCTGTAGTGAATGGTCAGCCTCCTGTGACACCTAATGTGAAGTTGTATTAATAAATGTCATTACTGATTTTGATGCTTGATTTTTGAGTCAGGAGCACACTCTGTAATAGAACATTTTGAGTACTTTTACTTAACATTTGTATATTACAGATTCACATTGATTAAATTGGATCTGCATTAGGGCAACTAAAAGTTCACTAAAAGCATATTTAGCGATAAATAATGTTGGAAAATGCCATGGCTTTGTAATGTCATTAGTGTGTGTGTTAGTATTAACATTTACATAACAGTTTTAGAACAGGCCAGAACTGTATGTGGTTTTGAGATAAGTGCATAAAAAATATTGTAATTGCAGCTACAGCTTTTAAAACAGTGCTGCGTTCTGTGCCTTTCTGTCAAATCTGTGACTTCAAAAACCACTTCCCATGGT
Organism: Philypnodon macrostomus; assembly: GCA_036025475.1. Taxonomy (NCBI): domain Eukaryota; kingdom Metazoa; phylum Chordata; class Actinopteri; order Gobiiformes; family Eleotridae; genus Philypnodon; species Philypnodon macrostomus. Next base: position 884 of record JAVQKC010197606.1, on the reverse strand, counting down.
GACATGCCAGAATAAACTCAAAGACTCACTCAAAATGACAGTGGGGGGATTAGGCAGTGCTAAGCTGGGTTATAGGTCTATATGTAACCGCTTCCCATCTCCAAAGACACCTCAATTGAAAATAATGTGACCTCAGATAGAAGTTTTGAGATAATGAGACCGGTTACTAAAGGTAAAAGACATCCTCCTCTGGATAAAGTTAAAAAAAAGGCCTGTCATGAGCCCAGAAGGACAGGGCACTGCAACGTATATGGTCAGTATCATTTTCCATCTCACTAGTTTACTGTTTGTGAGGTTCTGAGCGGTGCAATCGTCTGTGTGTGGACCTTGCACTGGAGACCCAAAAGACTGAAGAGATAGGCAAAGAACCAAGAGCATGAAACCAACCGATAATGAAATATTGCCAGGTTTCTTCAAGAACAAGATAAGGCCTGTTTCTCATCTCTGAGCAGGATATCAGCCTCACCGCATCGGACACACTCCAGTGAAGCAGATGTACATCGTCCCACACCCATACATCCAAGTACACCACACTTCTTCTTTTTTTCAGACATACACAGTCAAAAATATCTCTTCTCTTATTCTCTCACCCAATAAAATGAAATGAAAATCACAACTTCTAATACATGTGTGTCTTTTGGATGACATGAGTATCCTAGGAGAACCCACTTTATCACAAGGAGGATATGCGAACTACTCTCTCTGAAATCTGGATGCCTGGCCCAAGGCTTTAACCCCCATCTCAGTGAGAGTCAGAAGTGATACGACGGTGAAGGTTGTCATTCATCCAGGTAGAGGTCATTCTGAAAGTTGAAAAAGGGCATCTGGACAAGGTTGTGATTGTTGAAAAGCTTTCATCTGCCAGTCCAGCAGACTTCTTCAGT
>JAVQKC010197598.1:0-21137 GCA_036025475.1 Philypnodon macrostomus | reverse complement strand
GTGGAGCATCCCTCTGACCTGATTGTGTCCAAAGGGGAACCAGCCACCCTAAACTGTAAGGCAGAAGGACGTCCGACCCCCACGGTGGAATGGTACAAAGACGGGGAGCGCGTGGAGACAGACCGAGAGAACTCCCGCTCACACCGTATGCTGCTGCCCAGCGGCTCGCTCTTCTTCCTGCGCATTGTCCACGGGCGACGCAGCAAACCTGACGATGGCACTTATGTGTGCGTGGCCCGAAACTATCTGGGAGAGGCCGTGAGCCGCAATGCATCTCTAGAAGTAGCATGTAAGTCCCACTTTTCAACCATGTCCCCGGGCAACAAGTCCAGAAAACTGGAACAGTAGTGTCAACAGAACACAGTATGAATGGAGATTGTAACCTGTGCCACTGTTTATTTCTGAGCACCATATACAGTCAGTGTTGTCAATGTCACCAATTCACTCACTTTCGTTCAGCTACAAACAGGATACATACTTGCAGACAGCCATTCACTTTCTCTCATGTTTTATACAGATTAGAAAGACTGTTTCATTGCTCCATAAGCCCGCAGTGCTAAACACAAACCATGGCATTTTGGAACATATGACCAAGTAACCAAATAATGTCTGTATGCTGGTTTTACCACACTGAGCTGAATCCCATGAAATGAATTTGTTATTCATTGTACAGAAGCCTAAAGCTGCAGCCTGGTGGATTGGCTACATTTTCAACTTTCATTTTAAACAAAATATGGCAAATTTGGTAATTGGACCAAAATCAACATTATTCTCGGACAATTTTCCAAGCAATAGCCCTTTAAGTTTTGCTTACCATCAAACTTCCTGTACAAGCATTTGGATATGAAGCTATGACTTGACAATGAACTATGATATTTTCATATAAAATTAGCCATAGCGATCTAAGGTGGCTCTGGCGAAAGATCTCTAGTATAAAGGATGTCATGTGTCATAATATGAGTAACATCAGCTTTCCATTGGTTAGTGTTTTTTATGTCTGGTGAGCCTAGCCTGCTGGTGCACATGTGTTTGAGAGCTCCGCTAGCGAGACCTGTTTAGATGACCTGTTTGAGTAATGTATGGGCACTGTAAACGGCTCGGGGGAGTGAACGGGAGCGAGAGGGATTTTGAACCGAGCTTACTCTCTTTCCCAATGTTTGGATTTGGAAAGATGCAGCCTGCTTCCAGCCAGTTCCTCTCCCTGTGTGGGAAGAAGAGCCGCTCAGGGCTATTCGCATTTCCATTATGTGCTAAACTGAGCTGATTTCTTGCCATGAACAAGATGCACACACGCTTGGACGCACATGCAGATAGATATACATGCGTGCACACACAGACACACACAACACCCACACTGCTCTGGGCTTCTCGCTCTCGCCAGGACGAGCCACAAAAACAGGAAGTTGGGAATTCTAAACAAACAAAATAAAACAATTGAACACAAAACATTTACGTATCCTTTGACCGCTCATAAGATTGCCTCTGTGTTTGTTTTGCAGTGTAGGAATGGTGAGGCAGACATAGTAGTAGATACAGCAGGCCTGACCTCACCTGATCATATGCAAATAAAGGTTATTATTTAGTATTGTTGTTATGTAATATTGACGCATTGAAACTCTGAAAATGGCTACACATTGTAAATTGTTTGGCTATGGTCAAAACATATCAACCAAATGCATGAAGTGATGTTTCAATAAAATTATATATAATGACTTAATATGACTTAACTCTTCTGTCAAAAAATGGTACTAGTCAATTACTTCTACTTATTCAACCTTTCACTGCACCCTGTATATGTTCAAACTCATATCCCTGCAGGGCTACCATAGCCGGTGGTTGACTGCTTAAAGCATAGGTGTGTTGCAATCAGACATTTACCCACCATATCAATCATACGGGTAGTAAGAAGTATTGACAGTACTGGAGACTTGGTTTAGCCGTCAGTAACCAATGCCGTTCACTCTCACAAAACTTGTACTGGACATAATGATTTGAAGGGCTCTGTTGTGATAAGAACCTGGCAGCCCCTATCCCATTCATTGCCCCCACAATGCTATTGTGACACTTCCGGAACTCAATGTATGAAAGATGAAAGAAGTGACTGCGATAACAGGCCCAAAACCTAAAAAGAAACTCACTCAAGATCTAGATCTTTGTGACTTTTTCTTCTCCACATCCTCTCTTTTGTCTTATTGGCTTTTCCACATTAGACCCATATTTACATCCTCCTTTCTTCTTTCAAATCAATAGTACAAGGCTGAAATGACTCGAAAATAGTGGTGGAGATTGTGGTTATATGGGAGTGTTAAGGGATCCAGTCATCGATTGGCCCCAAAGATAAGAGTTTACAGTTAAGAGCTTTGACGCATCTTACAGTATATGCAATCAGAGGCACACTTTGAAGAGTTCAGTGCTGTAGAAAGATATTGAGTAAATCCCTTTTATAAAGAAGCCAGAGACCCCAAACTGTCGCTCCACCGTCAGGAGACAAATGTTAGAGCTGCTTCACTGAATACAGCCAGACTTTATGAACACAATGGCTGTGTCGAACCGATTCTACAGGGGGATTTTTGTGGGGATTAATGCCAGCTTGCCATAAAACAATATACTGTGCATTGGTTTTATATTTGTGGAATCTATTTGCAGGGTGTTACAATGGGCACAATGTTGGAAGATGGAGAGGACTGAATAACAGACAGCACTCACAAGTAGATTCATTAGCTGCATAGAAAGTGTTGAGGACTCCTTGGGATACACTTGGTCATGTCTACATCTTAAAAATGCTCCAAAAAAAGACTCCACAATCTATACTACAAAAATTACTCTCAGAAAAGATGAGCTATTCTCATCTGAGCTGTGATTGGCTGACACATACAGTAAGTGGAACATGAGGAATTTTCACAATGTAGGAATTCATTCAATATCCTAAATACTGCAGTGTAGCCTGACAACATTACATTTATTTATGAACAAAAAGATCATTTTAAGTGTGTGTTTAGGTGTGTGTGTGTGTGTGTGTGTGTGTGTGTGTGTGTGTGTGTGTGTGGTTGTGTGATAGTGCCTCAGACACATCCGGCTGCACAATATCCTCCAAAAAGTCTGAAGTTTTAATTTTCTGCTTGGCGTCATATGGCCAGGGTGTGCTTTGCATTTACAAGTAGGCTGCTTCAAAATCCAACCCGCACACCTCTTTCTTCTGCTCTTCCTCCTCACAAATTTGTTATGTTTACCAATGTTGACCACTCAGCTGTAGCTTTTCAACATATTGTCGCTAATAGACGAGCCATCTCTACAATCACCTGCTCAGCTAAATCCTTAAAGGGGCCATATTATGCTTTTTCCCCCCTTTTATGCATTTTATATTGTCTTTGTTTAGCTCTATATTTTATGATAATGATGCAATCAAAGGTCAAAGCAAGTGTTCTCAGCTCCCAAGAAGGTCAGTGCCTCAGCATACAGGATTATTCCAATGTGCATTCATGAATCCAAATAAAACTCCAGGCATGTTTTTGACAACATTGTAGAAAGCATTGTAGAATGCTCAGAAGCTAGATAGCATAATAGAGCTCCTTAAAGAGGTCTATATCATTGGCTGTCCTCTTCTTTGTTGCATCTCCATGTTCAGATGGTGTCAAAAGGTTGCATTATTATTTTTCCCCACCCATAAGACTGCATGATCGAGGCAGCCCGTTGCTTTTCTTTGTGTAATTCAGTATCTCATTGCTACAGGGATGTAAACTGCTATGATTCCTTAAGGGGTTCGCAAGATGCTGCCAGTGTTGCCGCAGCCAAAGTTGTCATGCCATGCTGCGGGTAGGAAGGCAAGAGCGGGTAGAGATGAAAGTGCTGTGTGGATGCCTTGACAGTGAAGTCAAGCTCAAACACACACACATTCGTCATATTTTCTAATGGGCTGTATAGCATTGTATCTCAACCAGTGGCTCAGAAAATGCAGCTAACTAGAAGGGGTGCTGTTCCCTCGGGTACATTTGTGCTGTACAAGCTAAATTTTGGTGGTTTGTCATGCATTTTATGAGCTTTAGTGTGACTGAAATTTGAAGGGGCATTATTCATTCTGCGTGATGCAAAAAAAAAAACACTTGAGCTGTTTAGATGGGAGCTGGGCTTCAAATATGTAAATCACACGAGATAAGGCAGACTTCTGGCAGCCAGAAGAAAACTAATATTGTGCTATTGCTCCATATACCAGTCATGTCCAACATAAACTGATAAAGACCACACTATTATTTAATAAGCACTTTAAGGAGGAATAGATATTGATACATAACTAGATTTTAATGCATTGGACATTTTATTAATGTGACAATATGATGAGCATTTTTAATTTACTGCCGTATCACATTTCTCTGCTTATGTTTGTTCTGGCATAGCTGGTGTCTCTGTGGGTTGGTTGTTAGCAAGATAACTCAAAAAGTATTTCAGAAACAGTCAGCAAGAAACCAATTTAGTAAACTAAGAATGAATGATAGTTTTTGGTGTTGACTCAGAACTTTCTTTAAATATTTTGTACTTAATAATTACTTACTATGAATAGCATTTACTATTAAGAGAGTGGGGACTTTGTGTTGAGCATTTATCCCTGAACTGTAAGATTCCTGGTACGTGTCCATGTCAGGGCCATTGAGAAAAGGGCTAATGCATTGTAGTATTGCTTTTGTCTTGATATTTTTTTATTGGGATCTCAGTTTGAAAATTGCAGTGAGTTTGGCAAATGTGCTCTACCAGGGGTCCCCAAACTTTTCAGACTGGGACCCAGGACCCCCCCCCCCGTGCCCCGGAGAAGTTGAGGAAATACAAATGTGCACAGGGCAAAAATAGGTCTACTGTGTATAAAATGTATGTATGTAAATGCTGGTGTGATGTTTTTAGTTGTTAAATTAATCCACAGTGAATGATTAACTGAATCATCTCGCGACCCCCACATTGGGAAGCCCTACTCTATACATTCTAACAATTGCTGGCCCTATAAAGTCAAGAGCTTTAGTAAAAGAACAGGTGCAGATCCTATGACAAAAAAATCAATCCACAGTAACCAGACCAAATGGAATAATGTATAGTACGGCTTGAGGGGACTCACAGGGCTACAAGAACAAGATAGGTAGACATAGATTGTCAGAACAGAGTGTTGAGGCCATATCCATACAATTCAAAGTCTATTTCTCACTTTTTTCTCTGTCTGCTGGATCTAGCATATTTCACTGTAGTTCCCAAAAGTCAAGTGGGGGTGAAATAAATATATTTTGCTGAATTATCTGTGTAAATGTAATGTTACTACTTTGTGTTGTGTATACAGTAGATCATTGTAACTCAAGTTAATTTGTTGAGACTTTTCATAATCCAATTCTATTAGGAAGATTATCCATAGAACCTTTTGAATAAATAGAGTATACACCTGGGTATTCACTAGAAGACCCAGAATATTTCCCTAAATACTAAATACTAGTATTGGCATATGAGTTTATAACCCTCCCTTTAAGCTGTTAATGACCATATTACACATTTCAAACTTTCCATATTGGAAACAGTGAAAAGCACAAAATAAATCTTGGTCTATTCGTGACGCATGCACTGTCGGCTGGAAGACAATCACACACAAATCCCTAGTATTTCGATTCTATTTCCTGTTGCCTCCATATTTTACACCATTGATAACATCAGCCATTTCACATCGAAATGAGGCCGTGTCTGTTTATTACCAGGGTCTTGTATTTCCTCTTGATGAACACGACCGGCGGCCCCTTTTTGAGACATGTCACATCCCACTGTATGAAGCTAATAATCAACAATCACCTGCTGCCCATGTGTGTACAGTCACTCAGGACCCACCACTGAGCTGTCTTTCAATTTGTTTAGGTCAGGCTCTGCAGCTGAGCACTCTCCATCAACAAACTACTGTGCAACCTCCAGGCCAATAGCGAACTGGCTGTAATCATTAGTGTGACTGGCCGCTGATGGAATTAGAAGTGCTCCCTCAAACTATTAAGAAAGGCCAGGCGAGACATAAACAGTGAAGCGATGAGAGGTGTGGGAGTGGGGGTGTTCATTAGGAAACAAGTGAAGAAAGCTGACCCCCTCCCCCCCCGAGCTGGTCGACCAGGCCTAAGTGAATTAGAAATACAGGCGTTCAGTCAGACAATCATCAATTAAATGCTCAGTCAACTGGCCGTTAACAAACCACAACATTACAAAGTGCGAAGAGTCCAGTGAATCAAATCTGTTTTAATGGGAATCAAACGTGTGTTCAAATGTGTGAACAAATGTCAGGGTAATTGGTAACTACAACACATAATGTAATCACTGATTTCTGTTCAAACAATGGGAGACGGGATTTTTAACTTTACTTAGGTAGGAAGTTGGGGGCACATTTTAATCAATAGACCAACATTTGAAAGCTCTTGAAAGTGGTGTGAATAGTTTGGGTTTGAGTCAAAGGTTTTTGTGGCTAATCTATTTTTGATTATGTACCGGTACATGTTTCTTTACAGGTCACTGCTACAATATTGAAAATATATAACTTATACTGCCTTGGCTTTATAGGTCTTCTGATTTTTCAATTCTTCAAGTTTGACTTATGTTCCTGTGACAAAGGCACATTAAATGAAGTTTGGGGATTTAGAATTGTCATAAAATATATGTAAAAATAAATAAATAAATAAATAGCAGTAAATAATAATGGAATAGATGAAAACAACTTCTCTTAGAGCTAAAAGATTGCTTCATAGATACTGTATTATGAATGGCTTGATGAAAAATGATTTAGTGGAGTTTTATTAAACTTGATGGCTGGGGAAAAACATGGTCCACGCTACAACCCATTAGGGATATTTGTCATGTAACATTGCACATGCCTCGGCAAACATGGATATGTGTTCTGTACTATTTTTACTTTCATTTGTCTTCACCATCAGTTGTCTTTTCAGCCAACAGGATGTGAACATTTCTGTAAAAGCTAGCACAAACGTGGTGCATTTCTCCAAGACGATCTTTCTGTGAGATACTCTAGACAGGTGTTTTATTTTGGGCTTAGCTTCTAAAACATAATTAGCTTCAGTGGGACTGATATAGTGTGCCATCAGCTATGTTTTGTCATTCCAACTGGCGAAAGTGAAGGTCAGCTCTGGCAAAAAAAAATGTATGCTACCTGAACATTTGAGCTTAGATAAAATAATTCATGAGATAAATTACTGAATTCAGTACATTATTTGCTAATTTTACCCCAGGCTTTCAAAACAATTCTCCATTTTCAAAGCACAAAAAGTGGCACACAGAAACATGCAAAGTGCTCAGTAGGAATCTTATTTTCAACATCTTTTCAACATAGGCCTTGGAGGTTGACTAAATATGACCTCTGCTTGTGGGTTATTTTTTATTCCTGTTGAGAAGTTGTCTGTTGCCGTTGCGTCGTTGTCACAGCGTTCTCTTCAGTGATGGGCACCCCTTTGAGCTATTCAACACTCAAGACTGTGCTGTAAACAACATTAGCCTAATTGGCATAATTTCAGAGTCAAAGCCACGGCTTCTCCCAGGCATAAAAGTACATCACATGGATGGAATTATTTATCCCCATTGCTATATTTAAATCTAGACATATTATGCCTTTTTTAAGCTAGAAGAACATTCAAATTTAACAACTTGGTATATTGTATTATAGTGTTCATTAATGAGCTATTTCTCTGCAAGAAAAGCTCATATTAGCATGACTCTTTAAGGCCCTCTTTTACCCTGCTGGCCACACCCAATTCACTACTACAGCCAATGGAGACAAAAGAAAATGGTAGCAAGGTGTTTTTTTCCTATGTAGAGTGACTAAACTAAGCATTTTCAGCTCCTGAAAAGGTCAGCACCTCAGCATATAGGATTACATATATATGTGTAAGTCCAGTCATGTTTTTAATGAGGAAACAACATTATAACATGAATATTGTGAGTTAGCATAATACAGCCCCTTTAGGGCTTGGAGAGACATTGGGTTGCTTAATAAATGTCAACCACCACTTGAAGTTCATGCGCCTCTTATTGGGCGACACTCTCAGGTGATTTGGAAAGTTACACGCTGTTATTAATTACACATTTTACGCCTTTGCCATTAACAATGATTTCTTTGTGCCAACAGTATGGATGTAAGGCAGATTGTCAGTGTTTTCTTTGATTTAGGAGGGTGGTTATACTGCACCATCTGTTGCCGGCCCTAATGTGTATTTTTCCTCTGTTTGCCTTCCTCTCCCTGGGTTTTGTCAAGCTGCCAATGGGATGAAGTCTTGCAATGATGCTTCTTTTTCCTTATTCTTTGTTGGTCATTAGCGATAGCATTAGCATCTTTTTTTAGCTTATTAACAATAGCCCTGATCTGTTTTGTAAGCTACGTTGATGCTACATTGCTGTAACAAATGGAAGAGTGAAAGCAACATTGTCTGTTTGTCTATTTGATCTAAATCACTTTGAGTTAGTGCTCAGATTTATCTAGCATGCTGCTGAACAGGGCTCTACCAAGACTGATTATAGCATTCATCAGTATTGAAGCGTACATAAATATGAATCATGTTGGTGTTATGTTGTCACTGAATATTGAGCACCCATAAACCCAACTTTACAAAGATGGATTCTTTAAAGGGAACACAATAAAAAAGTGAAGTTGGCAGTGTGTCCTGTTATAACCCTGCAAAAATCACAATCAATTGACAACAAATCTATAAGCACTTTCAATAGCTATGCAAATTCATTTATTAACACACCTCAAACCAAGCTTCATACTCAAAATGGTAGGCACTAAAGCTAAATATTTTCTTCCATTACCAAATTCTTGTGGCTGTAGTTTGTATCATGGAGCTCACTATGGTAGCCTACACAAAATGTTTATTCAGTTCTGCATTCAGACAATGTTGTGGATCAATAGCATCACATTGCCAACATAAACATCAATGTAAAGCTTAGTTGAGAAGTGTCTCATTGGCCTTAACAAATAACGATGTACATTGTCTTCATTATACATCGGCTACACACTCAACATAGTCAGCAGCAAAAGCTTTGTATTTCTCAGTGTGTTTGTAGTCCATTGTAGTGTGTTTGTAGTTTGTTGTAGTCCGTTGTAGTATGTTTGTAGTTGGTTGTATTGCGTTTGTAGTCCGTTGTAGTGCGTATGTAGTCCGTTGTAGTGTGTTTGTAGTCTGTTGTAGTGCGTTTGTAGTCCGTTGTAGTGCATTTGTAGTCTGTTGTAGTGTGTTTGTAGTTTGTTGTAGTGCATTTGTAGTCTGTTGTAGTGTATTTGTAGTTTGTTGTAGTGCATTTGTAGTCCATTGTAGTGCATTTGTAGTCCGTTGTAGTATGTTTGTAGTTTGTTGTATTGCGTTTGTAGTCCATTGTAGTGCATTTATAGTCCATTGTAGTCCGTTGTAGTATGTTTGTAGTTTGTTTTAGTGCGTTTGTAGTCCATTGTAGTGCATTTGTAGTTGTAGTGCGTTTGTAGTCCACTGTAGTTCATTGTAGTGCGTTTGTGGTGCGTTTGTAGCCCTTGTAGTGCATTTGTAGTGTGTTTGTAGTCCATTGTAGTGCATTTGTAGTGCATTTGTAGTTCATTGTAGTGTGTTTGTAGTGCGTTGTAGTGTGTTGAAATGCGTTTGTAGTGCATTTTAGTGCCTTTGTAGTGCGTTGTAGTCCGTTGTAGTCTGTTGGAGTCCATTGTAGTACGTTTGTAGTGCATTCAAGACACTCAATTGAGTGGTGCCTTGGAGTCTATCTTCCCTGAGTGAATGTTGCCTTAACCAACATAAAATGGCATTATGAAATCTATACACAGCAATAAATATAGAAAGAATGAAGTATTGCTAAAGTGGTATAATGCTGTAACAGAGGATCATTTATCTTACATAAACCCATTAATAGCATTATACTTGCTTCCATAGGTTTTTTCCCGATGTGGTCTCAAGATGTGGCCAGAGCAGGCAAGCAGAACTAACAAAGCCATATTTTTTTGGCTGAAGACAGTGCGATAAGGGGCTAGCATCTGGTGCTAACTGGACCATGCTCACTCCTTGGAGGCCTGCACGTTCTGGGGTTCGGTAGGTTAGCTAAGGGCTAGCATCTGGTGTTAATTGGACCATGCAAACACCTTTAAGAGCTTTGGTGCACTTTCTTACAGGCGAATGGAAGGGAAACATGTGCCTGGTGTGAGTGTTTTTCTCCTGTGTTGAAGCTTGTATTGGAATTACTTCAGGAATCATGTTTGTGTTAAATCAAGAAAATATTATACCATACCACACTCTGGCTTAATAATGAACTTTTTGATAGCATTCAGTGGTCATGCCATTGTACTGAATCTGATTATCGGCTTGTAATGAACTGTGTATAGGCTACAGAATGGAGGGGGTTTGAACTTTAATTTAAATAAGGTTTTAATTAAATATTGCTCCGTTGGCACCACCCCCACTAACATTTCTAAATAATTATTATTCTAATTAAATTCTGCCGTTGGCTTCAGGTGATATGCATGTTTCAGTTCACCTTTAATAATGCAAGTCAACAGTACATGTTTGTGTAATGGGAACTTAAATGAAAAGTGTCGTAATTATTTGAGTAGAATTGTTTAAACAATGTTTTTCAAGAGATGTAACAAGAAGTGCGACTATAACGGTGTAAACAATAAATCATTAGTGAATCCTATATGTAATTAAGCATGATCAATTTTTTGGTGCCATGAAAGGTCACACACACAGATGTCAAATATTAGGAGTTTGTGTCAAATATTAGGAGTTTGTGTCTGTTGTGCAATGTATAACGGTGTTGACGTTATTCAACCATACTTTTGGCTGCACCCTAAGGGACCATACAATGACAGTGAATGATACATAATCAGAATGCATTGTATATCATTCATTCATTTAACTCATTTCATAGCTTGAGGTTGCAGGGGGTGGGCCCTGTCCCAGCTGCTGTGAGGTGCAGTACTTCCTGTTTTCAACCAATTAGTAGTTAATTGCAGAGCTCACACTTAGATACTGACAAAGACAGAAAATCATTCACATTCTTTAACTATAAGAGATCCATAAACCAAGTAAAAGTATCCCTATTTTTGTATAGAACTCCACAACAATTTACTGGATCATCTTCAGTTTACCATCAAAACATGTACAACGCCTCACACCATTTCAGACCGTCCTCACGTTACACTTTTATATATTTGTAGCATTTGTTTCCTAGCTTCCCTCCAATACTGTATAATATCTTTGGCCCGGTGTCTGGTGACAGCAGCAGTGGGCCGGTCCGTCTCTGTAATGTGGATGTAGGAAGGCTCTGGCAGAACTCCTCCGGAGGTCATGGTGGGTCAAGTTGTTCACATGCACCTGTCATAGGCTGTGACTGAGGATGGCTGTTATGAATAAACCAAATCTCTAGCCTGCCAGACATGTCCGAGGAGCCACACTCTCCAAATCCTCCCACAAAAGTGAGCAGGGAAGGGTGCAGCTGCCAGAGTTTCCTTTTGCATCTGACATCTACTTTTCATACAGGAAGGAAAATATGTTTGCTGTCAAAGCAGCCTTGAGTTTGAAAGCCTTAGTTCCAGCAGCAGCCCACTAGCCAGAGGGAGGGCTCAGCTCAGACAAACAGCCTACAATCTGTATGTTGCTATTGAAATATTGCCATTATTATCTTGATAAATAGCTTTTCTAACAAGGTAATAGTTTTGTGGTGTTGTTGACAAGAAAGGCCAATAATGATTTTCATAAAAAACGATTAGTCATGGCATGGATGTCATTGCAAGCTAAAGTAAAAGACACTAGCTCCACTTCGTTGCAAGCATGTAAAAGACAAATTGATTAATGGTTTAATTTTAAAAAAAATTTGTAAAAGAAATTAATGTGAGATATAACAGCTTTGTTGGTTTTGACGACTAGAGCATTTACAACTGATAGAGTAGCCTCCTTTAAAGTCCACACGAAGGCTGTCTATTCACATAGTGTATAGTGTACATTAATCCATGTATGCCATTGGTTCTAACCACTGAAAACCTAAGCCATAGCAACAGGGAATCAAAATCTGAAACAGAATTAAGATTGCTGGCCAGTCCAAACAAACCACCTTTGTGTTTTCTGTTGGAAAAACACATTACCATTATTATCTTGATAAATCTACCCACATGTGCTATATCCTATCCCACTAATAAAAACACACCCATGACATTTCCAAACACCAATTTGTGTACATGGTCCAGCGAGGCTTGTGTAGCCAAAACACACGCCGCACAATCAATTTTCAATATGACACATCACAGAATGATGAATTACTCAACACAACCTTCCAAGGCTGTACACTGTGGCGTTTTACACACTACATTATGGCCCATAATTTAATGCAGATGTGTTTATGCATTTGAATAAGAAATACAGCTTATACGTCTCCCTTTATATGAGCTTAAGCTTCTCCATTAGTGGACCTTGAATGAGGGCTTCACACTATCATAGATACAGCTTGAACTTACTGCTGCTGTCATCTGTAAAAAGCATTGGGATGTAGCAGCCAGCTTTTGAAATGATGCTCCACAAAGTTATATTTTGTAACCACGGGATGAAGTTGGGCAAAAATAAAATCGTCATTCATTTAATGTGCCAAAAGTGTTATTCATGTGAAGAACCTACCTGTCCTTGTGCAGATATGGACTTTGGCACGAATTACCTAATCATTTTATAGAGATATTTCTTCTGAATGCTCATTTTGCATTATTTTTATCAATTGCATAGTTTTTAACACAGTTTAACTAACATAGTGCTTAAAACATTTGCCCAGTTCTGTATGCGTAGTTTATATATGATCCCGCTGATGTTGCACATGCATCCGGCTGTGACAGGCCCAGTCATATGTCTTTCAGCAGAATGATAATGGCTCATAATTGTAGCTGTGCGGTCCTGATTAATGTACAATCTCTGCATAATGATTCGTCTAGGAGGGCATTTTTCTATAGGGACCTCTAGTTAGTTATGTTGACATGTTATCTTAATCCTCATGTAGACTGTGAGCATTTCCCGAGAATTTCAATTGCCCTGGTAATTTGAGTAATCTTATCACGTCTGATGGGTGGTGTTCAGTTTGAGGGGAGAGTGAAGAGGCTCACCCAGGCAGCCAAAGGCACTGTCACAGCTTTATTATTCATGTGGCCTAGTCCTACATTTTAGCCCAACTAGGCCAAACTGCTGTTATAGCCGCTAAGTGTTTGGAGACTTCCGCTCATCGGTCCATTCATTCACCTCGATCACATCAGTTTCCCCACTTCGTCCGCTGTGTTGCATGATTCAGAAGGAGCGAAAGGGCTAAGATGAGGACAGCAGCAACATGACAACAGATTATACACACACACACACACACACACACACACACACATACACACACACACATACACACACAAACACACCTCAGTGAGTAAAAAGCAAGGATGTACTTCCCGGAAGCTTCATTAATTCATGAAATACACTTTTTATATAGTAGGAGTGTCTTTGTTTTATCTGGCATGGACAACTCACCTATTCCCCAGTACTTTTTACCTGTGCTAGGTTAGGATATCAATAAGTGATGTACAAAGTGAATGTTTCTTTCAACTTTTTTTTAGTCTTTTTCAGTTTACATGAAGAGAACACGCGTGAACTGACCTGATTTTGTTGTTTGACTTTACACAAGCTAATATTGTGGTCTGACATTTTGTTAGCTAACCATGATTATCTCAACTTGTTTTAAAAACACAAATATTTCACACAAATCTAAATCTGTATCAAAAGTCAAAACAAAAATATGTCCTTGTTATAACAGGACCAATGTTTTAGCTACAATATTGTCAGAAAACTGTCTAAACTTGGTAGCTCTGCCTCCTGAAAGCACATAAACATGCATAATCAACTATGGCAGTTGAGCTTTTGTTTTTAAAATGTTAATGAAATGTTAGCTAGCGGCAATGCAACAACAATGTGTGGCTTCTCTTGTTAGACTTTGCTTAGAGAACTGCTGAACACCTCTCACATCCAGAGGTGGGTAGAGTAGCCAGTATTTTACTCAAGTAAGAGTACCGTCACTAAGTTAAGTACTGAATGTATTGAGCGTAATGTCAGATTATTTGTTTAATTTTGTTGTAATCGGGCAAAAATAATATAAGCTGATTTTGATATTTTAGATAAACTAAAAAGTAAATCATATTTTTGAAAATGAAAGCACAAGGAACACACACATTTCCACATTTTTCACATAAAGCTGTTATAGACGTGGGTAAAATCTATAAAAAATACCCTAGAGTACAGTTACTTCAAAATATTATTACATATATTTTGCATTACATTATATATATTTTAAAAGTATTAAGCTACTCTTAGAAGTACAATTTATTTTAAAAAGTTACTCAAGTACTCAATGTAACTGAGTACTACCCACCTCTGCTCCCGTTGCTGTGAGGTGTATACGTGCACTGGTCCAACAATGAACCATATAAGCCTGGTGTTAAATTGCTATTGAGAGAAACCCAAAAGACCAATTAGAATAAGACATTTACATTCAGCAGAGAACTTGGAGAAAATTCAATATTCTTCACCTGAATATAAAAGTACTGAATGTATATTCCTGTCTTTGATGTTGTAATTGCGACAAGCATTCGAACGGATTCAGTCACATGACACGTTTGACATTTGTCTGTTCTTTGCACAGCGAGCCGTAGTTGGTGTTGCCAGGACGGAGAGTGCAATAGATGGCAGATTTACAGGCGCTTTGCCATTTTCCCGAGATCTAATCTGATAATCACATATCCATCTAGCGTTCAATGGCTTTCTTAATCATAACCTCCAGGCTGGCTGTCCACCTCGTTCAATCGTTTTCGTTTCTCGTTCAATCTTCCAACAATGTTTTTTCTTCCATTCTCCTGGCCAAGATCAAGAAGTACTTAAACAACCTTTGAAAACAACAACCTTTATAATATTATCTTTGTAGCAATTTAGGCAGTTTAATAGCAAATTGCTGTAAAATGCCAAATAGTATCTTACCTTTGTGATAAGACAGAAGAAAATGATCAGCAATGGGCACTGGTTAGGCAATGTTAAAATGTATTAAAGTTATACAAGATAGAAAGTAATCCCATTTTATTCCACTGTTGATATGAATCTAATTATCTATCATCATAAACACTTATTTTTTGCATTCTAAATAAAAAAATCCATTCAGTGGGTTTTACTATAGTTATCTGTCAAAAACATCAGTATCTCTTATCAAGTTAAACCTTGGTTTGGTTCTTGAGATCGCTCTGGTGTGATAGTGTCCTTTGCTGTCCTTTCTTCCCTCCACCCACCGACCCGCTGATTTGTGGACTAATACTTAGCTCTTTTATGGCTCTCATTTGCATTCCTTATAAACCTATTAAGTGTCTGGGCTGTCATCATGAATCTTGCTTTAAGTTATTTTTTAGCTTGAAGTTATTTATTGTAGTGTTTATATGCAGACATGTCCTAGAACTACACTACACCACTCCAGAATGTCTTAAGCATCAGTATAATTCAATGTGCTAGGCAAATGGAACTGTCCCTTTTATGCAAGCTTTTGATTGACGAGAGCTAGAGTTTGATTTCACTTTTGAAGTCAGTGCCATTTTTTGAGTTAGACTAGTTTATTATTCAGCAATTCATTCTTTCATTCACCATTACTGCTAATTTCTTGATATTACTGTTCTCATACAGTCAATAACAGAGGTATTTGCCTAAGACTGCTTGAAGATATCTTTTTGCTGTGCTCTTGCTCCTCTGGTGCTCTTCTGCCTGGGTGGATAATATGTGGCTTTAGTCCACTGGCTGCAGATGTTGTCCATGTGGGGACTTCTGGAGCTCCTGAGTGACCGACCGGGCTCACCGTGGGTGCGCCTGGACTGTGTGTTCCTGAACAGATGTTGCCAGCCTTTGTGCAATGTTTTTTTTTTTTTTTTTTCGTTTTCATGCAAGCTTTAATCTGGTCAGTCAAGGGCATTAGGGTATAGGGAAGTCAAAATGGGGGACCCAAGCTGTCTCTAGAAGTCCCCCTCCTCCACTGCAAAACCAGCAACGTTTTTCCCCCTCAAATCCAAAATTGTACAGTCAGACTCCTACCAATCAAATCCACACAAATGGCACACACCACTATGTAATTGGCCCAGAATTAGGCCACACAGAGCATTGTTGAACCTGGGAGATTATGCATTATGCCTGAATCTGCAGAGATTATGCAGCACCAGAATATTACGGCTCCATTTTCTCTGATTGCCTCTCTGTATTATTTGCCATCCAGTCTGTATATCTCACTTTGTCCAACATTCTACACTATAAAAAAAAAAAAAAAACCTAGCTAGCCTATGTAAAATCAATTGAGGAAATCAGTACATCTTAAATGTATACGAGTTACAGTGTCATTGTAGTGGGAATTCTGTAAAAGAAAATCAGTCTCTAAGTGTCAGCCCTACATCTGGTCATTGTCCAAGGTGTACCCGCCTAAGGCTCATAGTTTATGAGCTAGGATTCAGTCTGGGGGAAAAAGATGAAAAAGATTAACTCATTTTTAAAACTGTAAAAACACTCGGTTTCTAAGTTGTCACTTTAAAGGTATTTTTAAGGCAGGTTTGTAAGGCAAACATGTTGAATTTTGCAGTGTACCTCATTCTGTCTCCTCCCTCTCATCTTCCCTAGCTCCTTCCATGCTTCCTTCCATGCTTCCTTCCTTTCTTCCTTAGGGCTGTATCCCCATAAGCAATGTTCTCCTGGCCAGATGATGCGTGCATATCTCCTGTGTCTTCTTAACGCTAACTCACAGTGACATTTGCACGAGATTGTGAGATTCAGCTCTCGGTCATATTTCATTTAATGATGAAAATGATGATGGTGATGAGGAAGAGGCAGCAAAAATAGGGGGGGTGCTTCTATTTTCTAACCCTTGTCTTCACCCGGGTATCAATCAAAAGCAGCAGGTAAAATGGTGGATAATGGGCTTTTGGAAAGGAGGCAATAGGCAGTGAGATAACAAGCTTTAGGGCAGGTCTGAAAGAGGACTAACTCTCATACGGTCGTCAGCTTTGGCTCTGAAACTGGAAAACCTTTACAGACCTAATAAGCATTAACACAATTACATATATAAATAAAAACAATAATTTGCAAAATGTCATGAAAATATATATATTTTTTGGAATAATAATTATTCTAATAATAATTGTATTGTAGTATTACGTCTCAAAAATGTCAAAAAGAGGTGAGAACTGACTTAAAAAGTGAGAGTTGAAAGGCTAATTGTAACATATTGGCATTGATCAGTAACAGAGAAAGATGGCGTTCATCAATCTGCAGCAATTCACATCTAATAATGTGTTACAATTACAATTTCCAACCTTAGATTAGATCCTTGTGATCTGTAGATTTTCAAGTTTGGTTTAGGAACACGTTTAAACTGTGAAGAAATTGTGCCCTGACGTGACTGTTGCATCTATAATTACCAATGCCGTCCATGATCTAAGTAAATGTGAAAGGTTATATTGTCATAAACTGCATTGCCACAATGTTTGCATGATGATATGAAATACTGTTTTATTAAATTAATCACTGAGAGTTTTACTTTAGTTTTAATGAACCTGTGTTTGTGTTTGGATAGAGCCGTCAATGTTGATGTAATGAATTATGGATTTCTGAAAACTGTGAGCAGCTGCCAAACTTACCTCTGTCACTGCTGCTGAGGACACCTAGTGTTACAACTGCAAGTTATAGAGAGAATCTGCCTGGGGCGCTTCAGCAGAACAGCAGGAGCCAACCGTACTGGCTTTTCACACTCCCAAAGTTAGAAGTGGAGCCCAAGTTTGTAGGAACTTAGGGATAAACCCGGGCACCAAGTTGGGCTATCTCAGAGTCTTGTTTTGGTGTCAATCTGCCAAACACTGGTCGGTTTTAGGAATGGTAATAGAGTCATTAACAGATAGCGCCAATGTTGCCTTTTGGTAACCTACAGAACATCTTACAATAAAGTTAGTCACCATAATAGCCTCTGTATTGTGCAGTGTTCAAATCCCACCCTGCACAAAAATACAATAGCTCCAGCAACATGGGTCAGTTTATAAGTCACAGTTTTAGCCTTTTGGAACTTTTGGTGTTCAAGGTTCAAACAAATTGTGAGCTACAGTAAAGATTTTCAACAACATAACTCAACATTTATAGAGAATCAAAAATCGCACCTGCACACTGCAGTTAATGAGTGTCTTTGTCTGCATGTACACACGTTTTGGTCTAATTTTATTGACTTCTAGACCAAAATGAAATAAAGGCTTTGTAACATATTCATGAACATTTCTTGTTTCTATACATACCTTCTGACTTCTCATCATTAGTATGGTCAGTGTATTTCAGATGAGCTACTGTTTAATTCACAAGCCTAGCCCTCCACCACTGAATGCAGTATTTGCCCAGAAATAAGGTGCTACCAAGCCTTTTAGAGTGGCATTTTCCTTGCTTGGGAAGAAATGTGTTCTAAGCAGAAAAACAGCAAGGATAAACACATTGAAGGAGCAGGGAGGGGTGCGATTATTGTACTATCTGTGACAGGAGGATGAGCTGGGGCTATGTCGCTGGGGCGTTTTTGGCCTTCCAGCTGTGTGTGTGCGCGTGTGTGAGTGCGCATGCGTGTGTGTGTGTATGAGTGAGTGTGAAAGACGCTGGTGGCACATTGAGGGGTTTGCCGCTGCTATGCAAAGCTGTGTCAGTGGATAGAGCATCTATGGAAGAGGAGATATCTTCACAGTTTTCGCTACACCATAATTAATCTGCTTAAACCTGCTAGGCCTGTCTCGGGCGCTCTTAAACATCTTGAAAAGGCTGCCAGCTCAGAAGCCAACCAGGATTTTCTCTGTGGATGCCAGTAGAAAATCACCTCCAGTCCAACCAGCTGACAGCTCTTTGTCAGGAGGCGCCCAAAAATATGCAATATGTGATAACAATGTTAAATATTGAGCTATTTGGATTGTTTTGACATAGATGTTTTTAATAAATTAAGCAGATGTAGTCCACAGTACATTATTCAAACTGTGTGTGACAGAACTTATCAAAGACTAGGCCTAGGATATACCCTGGCTAAAACAGGACTCAATCACAGCTAAACCAATAATGTACCAGAATTAACCAGGACTGAACCAGGGTCATGACAAAACAGAGGAATACATCAAGACTAGATCAGAAAGGTTTTGCTTGGTCACCAATTCAAGCTTCTTTTTAAATGTCAAATTATGATCAGAACATTATCACAGTACATTTAGTTTTATAATGTGATGAGTGCCAATAATGTTTCAATATAATATGTGCAGCCCTAGCCCAAATTCATATAAACCCAGACAACACCCAAAGCTCATTATTTACAGTGATAGATGTGGGGTGAGGGAGGTTGTCACCAGGGGTCATGAAACCCCCCCAATGTGCTGGATGTTAGTTCATATTGCCCCGTCTGCATCCTCTAGGACAACAGACAGTCTATAGCCAACAGAGGCAATTGATGGTGTGTAATGTTCCGTTAGCCTTGCCCCGGGCCATGGTTGTGATCTGGCCCTAACACAAATGCCAATGACAAAAGGGTCACAGACGCTGTTTGTCTCTTAAATCTAATGGCTTTTGCTGAGCCGCTGTAAACAAGTCCCCAAGAGTTACTTCATAGAGAATAAAACTAGCAATATAGAATGTTTGGTTTGTGCTGTGATATTTTTTCATATACTGTGGCAAAAGCTGAGTTATTGATGGTGGTACTGCAGACTATATGATGTGATGAAATTTTTACTGTAGCTACAAGGTCAATCCTCTGGTCATCCTAAACCTAAATAGAGACAGTTGATTCAGGAAGAGTATCTGGCATAAAAAATTAAAAATTAATTAAAAAACGATGCTGATCAAATATGTGATGATGATTTATGTGACACAATGGTACACAATTTATGTTCAAATTAATTATATGTTTTTAATAAAATAAAGAAATAATAATTAAAATTTAAATCATATACTCTTTATTAAGGGCATTGTACTTTTTGGGTCTAATTTTTAGTTCTGCCTTTGGTTTAGTCTTGGCTGTGTTTTGCTTTTATTTAGAGCTTGTTTTCAATAGATTCATAGCATGTGTTCCATCGGCATATAGCCTTAATTGACAAAAGCTAACAGGTAAAGTATAATATGTCTTATATTTTCATAATACTAAGCCTACATTTATGCTGAAGCTGTCTGACCCCAGCTTGCCTCTGTTACTACCTCCCATTGCGGGATAAAGATGAGACCACTTCACACCTCCCCTGCCAGCTCTGCACTCTGGAGCATGAGGCAAGAAGAGAGCATGAGCAATTTACTGCAACAAAAACTTGCATAAAAGATGAAATGTGTACCTTAGATGACTTCTCCTTAACAAGGCCCTTCTGTGGAACACACTTTAATAAAAGCAACTGAGTTTATAGAATATCAAGACTATTACATAACACTACACTATCTTTGTCATTTAATGCAACGTGGTTTTCAACATACATCTAGTAAAACAAGCTCCAAAACACTAAATATGTCAAGCTATGAAGATCATACCACTCACCTCCACTTTATTGGGTGGACCCTCTACGTTATAAAGTAGTCTTCTGTTTCTGTAGAACACCTGCTTCATGTTCAGTGATTGTCTTCTGAAGACCTTAATGTAGACCTTACCTAAGCTAATGTGGCCTTTCTTTTTAGCTCAAATCAGTTTTTGGCCTCAGGCATGAACAGGGCCTTTTTGCGCACAGAGCTGCCACTCACTTTACAGTATCAAGCTGCACTTTTGGATGTTTGCATGGCAGCACAGTTTAATAATATGATCCCTTGAGATGAGTTTGTTTATTTAGTTTGTTTTAAATTTCATTATTTATTATTACCATATTTGCACTGGATTATAAGGCGCACTGTCTATTTTCGTATTTTTTTATATATAAGGCGCACCGCATTAAGCGAAACAAAACAGTCAGACAAGTCAGTCAGTCAAACTTTATGAAACGCGTTCACAATAACTCTCAACATTGTTCAAACATTAATGGACGTATTCACAATAACTTTCAACCTCGTTAATTTGTAACACGTAAAAAACACAGTCTGATACCGCTAAATCAA
>JAVQKC010197589.1:0-27288 GCA_036025475.1 Philypnodon macrostomus | reverse complement strand
AGTGTACCCAACATAAAATATTATTATGGCCCTACCCTACAACAAACAGGAAGTCGGCCATTTTGGATTGAAATTGGGAGGTCAGGTATATTTGACAGCCTCTAACTTGCACATACTTTGCCCGATTATGCTCAAACCTGAAACACCTAATAATGCCCTGAACACATCTGACTAATCTTCACAAACATCCAGACAAATCAAAAAAGTCAAATAGACCCTTCCCATGTTTGTCATGGTTTAGAAAACACACAATGTCTGATTGCCCATATGGGGCCGCTTCGCCGAAATACACCTTGCTGTTGGGGCCTAGTTTCATAGTAGCAGTAGACAAACAGACCTAATATTGAAATAGATACTATAAAATAAAAAATAAGAAACAAGTAGCTAGTTTTAATAATAATAATAATTAATGCTCTTAAAATACATTTGGCTACTACCTTACTAAGACAAATGTCCTTAACACTAATATTGAACATGCCATTGTTTATTTTAGCCAACCCACACTGTCCGATCCACCAGTTTGAGTGTGCTAATGGCTACTGTATCCCACAATCCTTTGTCTGTGACCACTGGAATGACTGCGGAGACAATAGTGATGAACAGAGCTGTGGTAAGTATCGAAGCTCTAATAACTTTGTACAGTCATGCTTTTTAATTATATTTTTGTTGAATTTATTTAGTGTATGAGAGCTGTAGTGGCAGTGAGTTCACATGCACCAGTGGGCGGTGTATTCCCCAGCGCTGGGTGTGTGACCACTTCAATGACTGTGGAGACTACAGCGATGAGAAAGGATGTGGTGAGTTGAAATAAGTGGTAGGGCTGGCGATGGCTCATGAGGTATAGAGCAGTTTGAACACTAACCACAAGGTTAACATTTTGATCCAAACACCCCCTTTTCATACTGCTGCTGTGCCCTTGGGCAAGTCATTTTGGCTGTGACCAGAGAAACCTTTGGTATGGTATGGGTGCCTGAAAAGCATAGCCTTAGAGAGAGAGAGTTCCTCATTCCACTGACAATGAGCCATTTTTAAACAGCAAGGGAGTCTTGCAATAGTTCCAGGAAGTAGCTTCTTAAGCTAATAACGTCATTCAAATGCATAGAGAATTGTGCTAAGTTGGAACTATTTGAGGCTGCTTTCTATGGTTCCCCTTTCCATCGTTATGTAGATCCTTTTATATACCCATTAAATATTAATACAACATACTGATTATTCTAACAAATCTTACAATATTGACTAACTTCATCTAAAGTGACTATAACCCATATACTAGACACACTATATTCTGTTTTCATTACAGACAGTAACTCTAGAGACTGTTACCCGGGGGAATGGGGATGTCCTGAATCTACAGTGTGTATCCCTGTGGCCAAAGTGTGTGATGGTAAACCTGACTGTCCCGGGGGAACAGATGAAACAAACTCAACAGTTGGTAAAACCTGCGGTGAGTCAGACCTTCTGAGGTTAAGTAACTTTTTAAAAAGCAATTAGATCACATGACGAACCCCTCGTAATGTCTTTATAGAGCTGTAGCTGTGGGTTAATGGAGTCTTAAGTTCATTTGTCAGCTGTTCTCTTACACTCTCAGTTTAAAGATTAATTTCTAGCGTGAAAGTTCCAAAACTTTGTAAGACCTTTGTTCAAATTTTTTTTACTGTATTAATCCTTCATGGCAGGTCTTGAGCGGTGTTCTACTTTGAGCTGTGAATACATTTGCCATCCATCGCCTGAAGGTGGAGCCTGTTACTGCCCTGATGGTTTTGTTGTAGCAAATGACAGCCGCACATGTGTAGGTAAGTATTACATATTAGATGCAAGTCATAATAGTATTTTAGGTATATATTGCCAGCTATTCTGATTTTCTCTAGACTATAATGACTGTCAAATCTGGGGAATCTGTGACCAGCTGTGTGAGGATCGTCCTGGGACCCACCACTGTAGCTGTGTGGATGGATACTTTCTGGAGCAGGGTCATGTGTGCAAAGCTAATGTGTCAAGTAAGTGCTAAACTAATACTATCTCTACTATAACACTTATATGTACAATAACTATATCTGTATATTATTATTATTATTTTTTACTTATAATATCTTTTTAATAAGTGATATGCTTGTTTTTCCCAGCTGGACTCCCACAATTGATTTTTACCAATGGTGGTGATGTGATGATGGCTGACATACATGGCCGTTTTACCCGAACCCTGGTGCCCTCACAGGGTAAAGGATTGGCTGTAGGTGTGGCATACAGCTGGCACAGTAATAAGATCTTCTGGAGTGACACATACACTAAAAAGGTGAGACTCCTTTTTGATGGTTTTTGGGACAGTTCTTACATTAACAAACGTCTTTCTTTATCTTCACAGGTGTATTCTACCAACTACAATGGAGGAGATGTCAAAGAGGTCCTGACTACAGCAGTACAGAGTGTACAAAACCTTGCTGTGGACTGGGTCAACTTCAAACTGTATGTCTTAGAGGCTACGGTGGAGCGTATTGACATGTGTGAATTTGATGGAGGGAACAGAGTGACTCTTGTTGCTGAAAACCTGCAGACTCCACATGGCCTTGCTCTTGATCCCACAGTAGGGTAGGTATCATAAAATTATACTATATTATATTATGTATTGAAACATTCTTACTATGCACCCATATGAAAATTCTAAGCCAATACCAATATTTCAATTATCAGTTCAGCCGATTGATTCTGATACCAATATTTTGTAAACATGTTTTTATTTAAGTTTTTTTAACCTTTATTTAATCAGGTAAACCAACTGAGAACCAATTCTTATTTACAATGGCGACCTGGTTTAGGTAGACTATGTTGTAAAGTAGAGGAAAGAAATCCTCATAAAAGATTATTGATTTGAAATAAATAGGATCAAAATGTAATAAAAAATAATAAATTCAGACTTTTTGGCTTTATCTTTTTCTAAATCTAAATATTAGACGTTATCCTTTTACCACAGCAAATTAACATCAGTCATCTGTATAGGCCAATGCCAGATACTGATGTTAAGCTGATATCGAGACGCATCATTTATCTTGTTCTACACTTCCATAATATGTTCTGGTTGTGCAGTTATATGTTCTTCACTGACATGGGAATATCCAATCAACAAGTGAAGCTGGAGCGGGCTTTTATGGATGGCAGTAACCGTGTGGAGCTTGTGAGAGTCAGGCTTGGCACACCAACTGGGATTACTCTAGATATTTTCACCAAGAGGGTCTACTGGTCCGACAGTCACTTTGACACTGTGGAGACGGTGACCTACCATGGCTTAGACAGGTCAATACTGGATCAAAGATTTATTTAGCTGCAGAATATATCGGCATGAATCTAAAAATAATGCTGTGTTTTGTATTTAGGAAAATCGTCCTGAATGGAGCATTGCAGTCTCCACATCCTTTTGGAATAGCAGTGTTTGAGAACCACGTGTTTTTTACTGACTGGACAAAGATGGGTTTGATTAGAACCAATCGATTTAATGGCAGCAACCCAGCACTCCTCTATCGTACCGCCAAGCGCCCAGGCCACGTAGTCGTTTCGCACTCAGTTCTTCAGCCTTTTGGTAAAAAAGCTAGTAGATACTAAGGCACTATATATGTTTGTGTGTCTTCTCTTCATCCAATGGTGTACATAAAAAAATGGTGATTGGTTTTGTTTTACAGTGATGAACCCATGTGGTAGACATAATGGCGGCTGTCAGCATATTTGTGTCTTGAGTCACCGAACTGACAACGACGGCCTTGGTTTCCGCTGCAAGTGTCGCCATGGTTACGACTTACAGCCTGACCGGAAAACCTGTTTTAGTGAGTTTGTAAATGTAATCCAGTGTGCATTTTCTTCATGTCTAAATGGCTAAACCCTTTATTTGACTGCTTAAACAGAGCTGAAGGACTATTTGTTAGTGGCTACCTCTATGGCGGTGCGGGGTATCCCACTAAACCTCTCACTCCAGGAGGATGTCACCCTTCCCTTAAATGGACTCGGAACCTCATTTTCTGGGTCTGCTGTGGAGTTTGATAGCAATGAGCAGGCCCTTTTTTACAATGACAGGTCAAGGGGACTCGTTTATAAGTCTAACCTAAATGGAACAGGTACATTTAAATCTATTTTGTGTTTTTTGGTTGTAATGATATGTTCTAATATTATTCTGTATTTTAAGTGCAACAGATTTTGACAGGCTACAGAGTTTCTGCAGTTGATGCCATGGCCTATGACTGGACTTCTAAAGTGTTGTTTTGGACTACAAGCTCTTATCGGGCAGTGGTGGCATTTCGAATCTTGGACAAATCCAGACGGGACATTGTGACTGGAGTGAGAAATCCCAAAGGCATTGCGGTGCATCCTAGTGCTGGGTTAGTGTTCACAAAACTATGTATCATTATTGTAATATGTATATGTAAGATAATATGTAATAAGAAGTATACCACTATAACCCAACCACAGATATCTATTTTGGACTGATGTGTACCGCCCTGCTGTCATAATGAGAGCCTACACTGATGGTAGCAATGCAATTCCTCTAGTTAACACTACTCTAGGATTGCCATATGGACTTGCTCTTGATTATGCGTAAGTGTTTCAACTAAATATTGTCAAAGTAAAGTAACTGATAAAGATGGTACTATTATTTAGAGTTCAAAATGTCTAAATCTGTCCTTTTTTCTGCCAGTTTGAACCGCTTATATTGGGTCGATTCTATTTTGGACCAGATAGGAAGTGTTAGCGTTGCAGGATCTGAGCGACTGACTTTTAGCAATCTTGGGCAAATTACCCAGCCCTACTCTTTAACAGTTTATTCAGGTAGATACATTTGGCAACAATTAAGACTTTAATCAGACATGGAGTTATAATTGATACTCTGATATGATCTTGTGGGTTTTTTTCCTCTTTTGTAGATTACCTATATGTTTCGGACACAAGAACCAGAGCAATATTTGAGATGAGGAAAAGAGATGGTGGAGGAAACATCATGGTCAGACAAGGCATCAACAATATTATCAATATCAAGGCTTACACAGCTGACCTTCACAGCAGTAAGACAAAACTATAAATCATTCATTCAATCTATAGTTACAATTATTGGGATATTATGCACTAATAAAGCAATTTGTATGGCTTGTTTTGCAGCGTATAACAGTGCATGCAATTCGGCCCCCAATGGCCACTGCAGTCATTTCTGTTTCCCAATTCCATCCTATAGTCGCGTATGTGGCTGTCCATTTGGGATGAAGCTCCAAGACAATCAGAGAGACTGTATCAAGGATGATTCGGTTACCCCTCCAGACACTAGCTGTGGGGACTACGCTTTTGAATGTGATGAGGGACGCTGTCGGCCCAACTCCTATCTCTGTGATGGATACATTGACTGTGTTGATAAGACTGATGAGGCTAACTGCACTGATACAGGTAAAGCTGAAGATGAATTTGAAATGACTTGAGTATATGTAAAGCTAAGTGATATGACAGGTACATTTACATCAAGATCATTTTGATGGTATGACAGAGTTTTAATGTTCCTTGTGTTTAGTGATAGCACATTTATCTAGATTCTAATTCTTGCGAGTCTACGGCACAATCTAAATACTTAATAAAATAGTGAAAATTAAATAGAATAAAAATTTTGAAATCTAATGATAAATTGTAATACTGTAATCAAAGTCTCAAGTATTGTACTGGAACAAAACTAATCAAAAAGTAATTTACTGTATATAAGGAAGTTTATTCACTGGTATCACTATAGACAAACTGTATCAAGAAAACCCCTGTATTTGGTACAATGTGATATTTTGCCCACACTTTTTAATTTATCGTTGTCAGGGGCTACTTGTTCTCCACGGGCGTTCACCTGCAACAACAAGCACTGCATTCTGAATAGTTGGCGCTGTGACGGCCATGACGACTGCGGCGATGGCTCTGATGAAATAAACTGCCCCACCCGTGTCCCGACCACCTGCTCGGCTCAGTACTTCACGTGTAATAACTACAGGTGCATCTCAAAACAGTGGGTGTGCGATGGTGACAATGACTGCGGAGATGGCTCAGATGAACACAACTGCAGTAAGAATAAAGGCTCCACCATCTCTTGACATGTGACATAGCAGCTTAAAATTCTGATTCTTATAAAGTATTTTGTGACTTTTAAAGATTCAACCATCACTACATGCCCGCCATCCTATTTCCTGTGTCCGGACCACCGCTGTATCAGCAACTACATGGTGTGTGATGGAGACCAAGACTGCTTAGATGGCTCGGATGAAAAGGATTGTGGTTGGTATTACTGAAGCTATGCATTTGTTTGTTTATGTATTTCTTTTAACTTTATAATACGACTCTTTCCATGTTAAGAGTTTTCCTGTTCCACCCTTGAGTTTGCCTGTGCCAGCGGGGATCAATGCATCAGTAAAAGTTATCGCTGTGATGGAGTGTTTGACTGCAGGGACCACTCCGATGAGCGAGACTGTCGTAAGCTGAAAATTTACAAAGTATTGCTTATACAGTACTGTGTGTTTTGGTCAAATGTGAAGTGAAATGACCAGTTAGCATATGACTAGCATTTTACAGATCACATTTTTGTCCAAATCTTTTTAGCTACTCGAGGACCAGGTCTGTGCCATGACAATGAGTTTCAGTGTCAGACCGATGGTTTCTGTATACCGGAGAAGTGGGAGTGTGATGGGCACGCTGACTGTGAAGATGGTTCAGATGAACACAACACCTGCCCTGCAATCACTTGTGGATCCAGCTACTTTCAGTGCGCCAACAAAATCTGCATCCCTCGCAGCTGGGTGTGTGATGGTCAAAATGACTGTCGGGACATGAGCGACGAACAGAACTGCCCCACACCTCCGTTCAGCTGCCCCTCGGGACAGTGGCAGTGTCCCACCGACCTGGTCTGCATTAACCTGGACAAAGTGTGTGATGGCCAGAGAGACTGCCCCAATGGAGCAGACGAATCACCAATTTGTAGTAAGATATCAATACAATACTCTTTTGCAGTTCTTGTTTAAGCACTTTAAACTTTCAACTATCAACTATGATACAAAACTGCCTTGCATGTCTCAAAATACAATATCAACAAAACAAATTTACCCTTCTCTCCTAATTTTCTTCAGATGAGAATGACTGTCAGCTGAACAACGGCGGCTGCAGTGACGGTTGTATTCAGGGTCCGTTTGGGGCTCAGTGCACCTGTTCTCCAGGTTATCAGCTCCTCAACGACTCAAAGACCTGTGACGACATCAACGAGTGCCTCATCCCTGGATTTTGTAGCCAGCATTGTTACAACGAGAGAGGCAGCTTCAGGTGCTACTGCTCAGATGGGTACTTTCTGGAGCCTGATGGGCGCACATGCAAAGCTGCAGGTAAGCCCAACAAAAAAGTTAGTCACATGGTCTAATTTACTTAAGACAGTTAGGATCCTATAAATCTTGATATCTAAACAAATAATACTGAAGATATTAATTGAATGTTCAGGTAAATGCTTCTGGTTGAATGAAGACTTAATATTATATTAATAAGTACTGTTTTTTTGTTCTCAGATCAATTGTCAGCTGTACTTCTGGTTAGCAAGCGAAGCCAAATTCTCGCAAACTATATCAACAGAAATCCACCTCTGGTCCATGCTGTGATGAGTGGCTCGGCCATCGTCACAGTGGATTTTGACCGTGTAACCTCCCGGATGTACTGGGCTGATGCGTCCTCTAAACAGATATTGAGCGCCTACACTAACGGCACTGACAAAAAACAGGTGCAACTGCTGAGAATGATCTGACTTTCTTTCAAAGTGCTTAATTAATGTGTAGTATCATGTGCCGTAGGTCTTTTCTACTGGTCTCATGGTCCCAGAGAGCATTGCCGTGGACTGGGTGGGTCGAAACCTTTACTGGACTGACTCAGTGATGGAGAACATTGAGGTGTCCACTCTTGATGGGCGCTTCCGAAAAGTCCTTCTGACCAAAAATATCACCAGCCCCCGGGGACTCGTTCTGGACCCTCGCAACCAGTGAGTTAACATTAATTTGGACTGTGCAACTACTTTTTAGGAAACATTAATTATTGCATTTTTATTGTTCTCAGCACCAACATCATGTTTTGGTCTGACTGGGGTAAGAATCCTCGTATTGAGCGGGCATTCATGGATGGAACAGCGAGGATGGCTATTCTGACCACTAAAGTTTACTGGCCCAATGGCCTGGCACTGGACTACACCACACGCATGCTGTACTTTGCAGATGCATACCTTAAATATATAGACTACTGCGACTATGACGGCAACAATCGCCAACAGGTCATGGCTAGTGACTTGGTATGTGCATTTTAAACACACACTGCTTTGGGCTTCAAGTTATTAAAAAAATCTTTAAACATTGAATTGATTGTTTAACAGGTGTTACAGCATCCACATGGGATGACCATATTTGAGGATTACATTTACTGGTCAGAGCACTATACCAGCAAGGTCATGAGGACAAACAAGTTCCATGGGGCAAATGTAACCACTGTGTTGAATAATGTCTACCAGCCAATGGGCATTGTTATGGACCATCCAATCAAACAACCAACAGCAATAAACCCATGTAGAGCGCACCTCTGCAGTCAGCTGTGTCTGCTCTCCGGCCTAAGACCAAGGTACTACACCTGCGCCTGTCAGTCCGGATGGAAACTTGATGCGGACCGGACCACCTGTATCAAAGGTATATCTGCTGTAATACAATATCTACTATTTATTGAAGCAGATTTTAGTTTTTTCATTGTTTATTGTAGATGATACTGCCTTCCTAATGGTGGTGAGAGATTCTGTGATCTTTGGAATCCCTCTGGATCCAGCTGACCCGTCCAATAATGCAATGGCTCCAGTGTCTGGTATCAGTCAAGGACGAGACATAGATTTTGACGACCAGGAGCAGTTCGTCTATTGGATCCAAAACACGGTTAGTATAACATTTTTATTTTATTTAAAATTGTATTTAGTATTTTCATTTCTCAAACATTGTTTTTGCATTTCACCTCTAAGGGCTCCATTTGGCGAGTTAAGACCAGTGGTACCAACAGATCTGAATTTGCACCAGCTGCAGCCCTCGGCACACCTTCTGGACTGGCTTTTGACTGGATTGGCCGAATGATGTATTACACCAATCCAACTGCTAAAACTATTGAGGTAAATACTACAACAGACCTGGGCAAAGTGCGGCCCGGGGGCCACATGCGGCCCTTGGCCAGTCCATGTCTGGCCCACTGAAGGTTTAACAATAATCAAACATATCATAGGAATTGTACTGTGTAATGACTCATTTTGAGGACATTTAAATGCACAGTTTACCTTTGTGTCTTACATGTCACTGATGGCAACAGGGCAATGCATTAGTTTCCCATGTCAGTGTAAGGGCAATAAACTAGACTTGCCTTCCCATACTGCATTTATTAATTGTATAGTGAACTCTAACAACATTTGTGTTGTAGTTTGGAAGCTCAAATCTCGAACTCATCTCTCTGTTATTGGCCCTACCTACAGTTTAAATACAGTCATTAGCTGCGTTTCCATTGACCATCAAATTGCGCAAATTGGAGTTGCTAAAATAAATTGAATTGAAATGAAAACACGTCAATTTCGAAATTGTGTTTTGTTTTTTTCGACATTAACAAAATATCAACAAAGTTTTGTGCATACGTGTAATGGAAACGCAGTTACTGGCCAGTTTATTAAGTACACCTGTGTAAATGATAGTTTACACAAGAAGCCAATTAACCAATCACTTCATCAAATCAATGCAGCAAGTAAGACCATGTTCAAGAAAAAAAACAACTGATGTTCAAAATGAAGTGCACTGAGAATATATATTAAAAGTAGATTGTAATGTGCCAGAAAGGCTGCAGTATTCAGAAACTATCTAGTGACCACCAGTTTTGCAGGGGTGAAAATTCCAAAGGTCAGTGAAATATGGATACACTCGCTCGAGATGATACCCAGCAGAAGACCACAAGGGGTCACTTCGTTAGGTACATATTGTTGTGAATGCATCAAAAATACCAACGTTTTTTTTTTCAGTTCATGAGACTTTTCTATTTGATTGATGCAATAACCATATGTCATTTTTGTTATTGACAAAATCACTGCAATTTTCACAGTTGCTGTTCATGTCAGTCAGATGCAGCACATTTTCCTGTCACGTTTTCAGAACAGGAAGTACAAAAAAAATTATAAAGCAGGTGCTATTTTACCAGTTAAACTTCTAGATATTGCAATACTTCAGTTTTACTTGTAGCTAAAAAAAATATACTAAATGACCTTAAAGGTGAAATATATGCAACTTTTTACAGTTTTGGTCACATATCGCCTTCACAGAGCGCCCCCTACAGTTTCAGAGAATTGCTCTGTCCACAGAAAAAGCAAAAAGAGTATAATAGACTTTATATATAGACTGTAGACGATCATAAAGCTACTGTTCAACACAAAAACACCGGGTCTGTGAGAGTTTTACATCTTTTGATTTCTTGGA
Organism: Philypnodon macrostomus; assembly: GCA_036025475.1. NCBI lineage: Eukaryota > Metazoa > Chordata > Actinopteri > Gobiiformes > Eleotridae > Philypnodon > Philypnodon macrostomus. The sequence continues at coordinate 16,783 of JAVQKC010197589.1, read as the reverse complement.
GCTCTCTCTGTAAAAGCCTGTTTAAAAGCAATTTTTGGTTTTGTGGCAAGACCTGCGACTTGAACCAAGACTTCCAGGGACATTCATCCTATATCAAGGAAGCTTCATTCACCCCACAACAACTCATTTAGAATCTCATTTTGTTGAGGTAAAAAGTTGGATAGTTTCCCTTTAATTCCTACTTTGTTTATGTGCTTGTCTTTATTTGCTAGTCCTGAGTAAAAACCGGTCTCAAGATCTGGCAATCACCGACTGCTTTGGAGGAATGAGTCAAATGAAAACTATTTGAATATGTGAGTGTAAATATTGGTAAATTGGTATTTTGCCAACTATGGTCATGAGCTTTGGGTAATGACCGAAAGGACAAGATCGCAGGTACAAGCGGCCGAATTGAGTTTCCTCCACAGGGTGGCCGGGCGCACCCTTAGAGATAGGGTGAGAGTCTCCTTTACTCGGGAGGAGCTCAGAGTAGAGTCGCTGCTCCTTCACATTGAGAGGAACCAGCTGAGGTGGCTCGGGCATGTTTTTCGGATGCCCCCTGGACACCTCCCTCGGGTGCACAAGACCCCGGGGGAAGACCTAGGACACGCTGGCGGGATTATATCTCTCAGCAGGCCTTGGAGTCCCTCCCCGGAAGAGCTGGAGGAAGTGTTTGGGGAGCGGGAAGTCTGGGCATCTCTGGTAAGACTGCTGCCTCCGCGACCCGGCCCCGGATAAGCGGAAGAAGATGGATGGATGAATATTTTTCTAAACAGTTGTCCCTGTGATACATCGTTGCACTCCTAAAGTCTGCTATTTTGTCTAACCACTGTCGGCTTTTGCTCCCCCTTGATCTTCCACTGTTACTCCTCTCCAAATGAAAGGAGGTAGCAACATCTGAGTCTTTCGCACCACACTTGGCTCTATCATTTAAGATTTGTCACAAAAAACTGAACCTTCTGAAGTGCTCATCAGAAGACCCATATAGACTTTCATAAAACCCAAACGCAATTAAACAACAAAGAACAGCTCGCACACTTCTGTCTGCCCGACTTCAATACGTCGATCCAACTTGTGGACAAAAGGGACCGGCGAGAATCTACGTACTAGCAGAAAAAAATTGGATGTCTCGACTAGCGGCACACACAGTAGCCCAGTGCTCAGGGGGCCCTCATGATCTGATATCTTTTTAATTAACGGTATCCCATTCAGCCACTTGAAGGAACAAAATAAAAAAAACAGGCGAAAGAGAGGGGGAGAGTTAAGTTTTGACAGCTCTAATTAATGTGCATAGAGGCAAAAAAAAATGCAGAAAAAGTGGAAGACGTGGTGATTTCATAAAGTGAAGGATTCATTAGACAGGGGCCAAGACATCAAAAAACCCTTCTTCTATAAGGCTCATAAGGGTTGATGTTTTTACTGCGAGAATAATATAGGGACCAAAGAGATGAGGCAGAGGAGACAGAGGAAGAAAAATGAAAAGAGTGGAAGGAAATACAGACAGAAGGATAGAAAAAAAGGGAAGAACCAGAAGGAAGGGGAGGAGGAGGAGGATGAGGAGGAGGTGGGGGACCAAAGCCCAGAGCTGCCACTTCACAACAGGGGAGATGAATGACTTTTTACCTCTGGACACTGGGCCTTAATGAAACCTCCAGAGGCCAAACAATGGCATCGCACACACCCCACATACACACACAAGGTACACACTTGAGCTCCCTGCTATAGACAAACCACTGGAAATGGCCACTGCATAGAATGTAAACAAAAAGCACAAATGCAGCATTAAACAATAGGAAGACGGAGGATACTTTTGAATTGAAAAAAAAAAAAAAGATTTACTGTGAAAATATTGTTGGTCTGTTTATGCAATGTCCTCATTATTTTGGTTATTTTAAAAAAAAAAGGTGTAATAAGCAAATTTGAGGCAATTTTCAAATCAAATAAATAAATAAAAAAAAACACTCACCAGAATTATGTTGTTTTTTTTATGACCAAATATTGGTTTTTCGAAATAAGAATATTGCTCATGTTGTCAGTGTGACATTTGAGAAATTAACTGTTCCTATAAGTTGTGCAGAAGAATGCGCTTGCAAAATCTGAAACACTACAGAAAGTTGACTTCTGACAACCTCTGACATTTCTGAACACTTTTCATTGTCCTCTCTAACCACTCAAACCCAAACTCTGGTCGAGGCCTTTCTCCCGGTCAGCAGTAGCGACTCACTTATGATGATAACCTTTTATTATGGGCTGTGAGTTGAGATGGCTGCAAACTTTTGTGAGCTTGGCCTTGATTGATTCCCTCCAACTTCCTCGGCCTTTCGCAGACTACATTTGCAGAGTCAATCACCGGCGCCCGAGTGATTTATTGGCACTCCTGGCATTTCCATGGTATGTCGCCCCCACCAGTCCATCCATCCATCCTTCCGTCTAATACCCTCAATTAATGCATCAAGGCAAGAAGCTCTGCATGGGTTATCGTCCTCCTCCTCCTGCCCCCGTCTAGCAATCTCCCTCCATCATTCTCAATTAAAGCCTTAGCGGGATGGGTAGCTCTTATCTGCTTTTATGAATATGCAACGGCCTCCTATTCGTTCTCCGAGCGCCAGGTAAAACGGTTAGTGTAGCGAGAGAGAGAGAGAGGTGCTCTGCATGAGAATAACTATGGGGTTGGGTCAGTGGTGACGTTTTTGTTGGGAATAAACTGTAGTCAATGGTGGCCACGACAATTAGAATTCCCACGCACAGATAAAGGCAACATTTTAATTACTATTGTTATATATATTCATTATTAGAATATTTTTTGGAATAATAGTAGCCTGGCAAGCAAGACCCATTCACTTTCACCTCAGCATAAAGGTCCCAAAACCCATCTTCTAGGATTGAGTCGACTTGTCTGATTGTCTGATTAAATGAATCTCATTAATAAAGTTATACCATAAGCAGACTAAATGCATCTGCTCAGCCTATTATCACTGCTACTAAAACAAAGAAATTGAAAACAATCTGACACCGCTCAAAAACCCGACTACTACTGGTCAAAGTGGTAATCCCCAAACTGTGATTTGATGTTGCTGTAGAGGCCAGGAGGGGGGACTAAAGTAAAAATAAAAATTATGATAGATTGCTTTACATCATATAACAGATAGTCAATTTGAAGTATTTTTTTGTCACCTTTTTTCACAAGTGAGACACTGGAGTTAATGAATAGTAGTCTACGAGTGTCCAGAAATCTGTCTAGACTGAGAATTAGCTACTGCAACACTAATCAATGGAGTGAAAATAATATACTGGTTAAAAGTCTTTATAGTGTAAGCATATAGATCAAGCAATGCCGTCTTTAATTAATGTATCAAAAATCCACAAACTTAATGGGAAAAATAACATTTTTAAACAGGTCTTGGCATGAGCTCTTAATTGAGAATCAAGAAGGATGGTTGTAAAGCGAAGGTCAGACTAAAATAGATGTTTTTTTTTAATTCTCATATTAAATAGTCTGCTACTTTCTTCCAGGTGCATTCAAAAGAGTTTACTGTGGCAATAATACCGAGACGATCAAAAGGTATGTATGGAATAAAGGCTAAGATAGGATCGCTGTGCAAGAGATTTGAGTGAGGTTGGAATCGTGGGTAACAGCACCATCTATGGGCCATCACATGCACAGACGTGAAATGAAATGATGCGTTTGGCGCTCGGTTAACAGGGAAAATGAGGAAGATAACATACAGCCAAGGACGGGGAGGGGAGGACGTCAGTTGTGGTTGGTGTTGGCTAAAGTAAAGCAAATTTAATTAAAAAAACAAAAAATACTAAATTGAAGTGTAAGTTTGTATATAACATAATGGCAGGAAGAATATTGAATCTCTCATCGTCAATAAATAGAAAAAAATAGTTCAGCCAATCAACAAAAGCCTGGGAAGAAGCAGAAAATAGCTAAATAATAATAAAACAATTCATTATATCCAAAATGTTCAACATCCATGATATTGTCTAACCATAACCTAAATCCCAATTGACTGCACTGTACATAAACAAACAAACCCTCCCTATAGTGTAATGTGACCAAATGTACATTTTGACTTCTGACACCTGATTGGCTGCTGACGCCCCGCTATGGCTAATCGGTTAGCCTCATTAGCCTCATATGGCCGAACGGGGCCTGCTTCGCGTCCGGCAGTATCCATGAAGGAGGTATACTGCAGCACATAGACAAACCCCCGGGCCGGCTGTCACTCACATCCACACCACTGTCACTGAACCTGACACACACACACGCACACACAGCATGGCCCCTACACTCCCCTCATTTCACCCTCTTTACAGCCGTAGCCCCGGGCAACAACCCCCTTCCTGATATAGAAATGCAACAGTAGTACAAAGGCAATAATATGATATGAGATGTGTATGGACATGTTTTGTATATAGGCCAAAGGATACCCCCGCTAATCACTATAATGAGGATCAGTATAGGTCTATATGTACACATTGTAAAGGATATGATTGTTGTTTTTGTTGAACCACACAGAAGTGAATTGAAATGTAAAGCAACTCTAGATTTATTTACGTTTCCTCCATTATTTCCACAAGCCAATTTTGTTTATGTTTTAAACCTATTGAAGTGATAATGGATTAAGTGCAGATCTGTATTTGTGTTGTGCTATAGTGTGATTTTCAATAGTCCGATATCTTATCAGTCAAATAAATAGGGGACTTTGTGTATTTTGTATGCATAAACCGTTATAGTATAGAAATGCACTTTATGGGAACATTGCTGGGTTGCAGGTGACATCACAACATTCTATAGCCCTATACATTTTATGGGGTCAGGAAAAATACTTTTTTGTGTGTATTTGGGTATTTCTGATAACAATCCCATATAGTTAATACAGAATTCTGGCCCCTGCCCCCCATCTGAGGGTATGACATCATCACATTCTAGAACCTACAACCCAGCAATAGACAGCGCCCGACAGTGACTATTTACAGCTACTAATTCATTCTTTACTGATCATGTCTCTATTTTTGCTGATGTTTCTTTTTAGGGTCCCAGAGCAAGTCAAACTTCATCCATAAACTTTACTCCAATCATTGCTGTATTCACCCCCTTCCAGTCTCAGTTGTTTTATGGCTTGGTTGATCTCACCTGATGTCATCCTCTTTCATGATAAATAAAAAGTCCAGTTTTTGCCACACCGTATAACTGTTCACCCATTATTATCAGCCTTCTGGTTGACCCCAATTAAGCGTGATCTGCGGGTGCCCTTTATAAAGCCTCACCTTTTTCTTTGTGACAAATTAAAAATTACTATTATCTCCCGGCTCTAATTAGCAGCAGGTATGAATTCACCGCTGATTTGTCTGTGTTATGATAACGTGTGTGACTTTGGCATTTGATGCATATTTTTCCATATTATTGTCTTAAGTGAAAGCAAGCATCCATCTGTCATATAATGGGAGATTTCAGTGTCAGTCACCTTGAAAGAACTGGTTCAAATGTGACAAAAGATGTATCAAGTATTTAAGAGCTTTTCCAAGGGCAGAAGAAACTATCTTGATTTGGGATTCCACAGGCTGTCATCACTGTGTCAGCAATAGGTACCAACTTGAAAGATGAAACGATTATGAATCCAATATAAATTCATCATTTTGGTTTCGTTCATTTGTCTGGTTCATTTCTGTTCAGCTCAACTACTTAAAGCGGCTTTACTGAACCCTTTTGACCATGGTCACAAGCTTTAAGTGGGCATCACTACGTCTCAAAAATGACCTTCTCTCGTTCTCATTATGTGCCAGAAAAAGAAATCCTGGTTCCAGATGGTGTTACAGATCCGAACGAATCATTTCTTCTTAATAACGTCGGCTATTTATTCCTTTGCCCAGATCTGACCTTTCTTGAAAATGTCATCATCAATGTGTATAGCTATTATCTTTAAACTGACTTTAACACATAGAAACAAATAGCCAAAAAGGTAAATCCGTGACAGAGATGACAGCTACAACTTGAGGAACTGAGGAGCCTTTGTGCAGGAGTTCTACATTTAGTTCTAAACTACTGACCTCCATCACCCTTAATAAGATTCAGGGGTTACCTGAATGCAAACCAAGGCAAAATGAACCATACTATAATCATATATATTTTTCAAGATACACTATAAAACATAAAGACAGTGTATCATTCATTTATTCAGTCATGATGGGGGGGTCACGATTGACTATCCCAGTAACTGTGGGCCTTACGGGGTGGGAAAACCCTGGACAATGTCACAGGGCTGACACTGAGACATACACAGAGGGGCAAACATTCACTCTCACCTTCATGCACTAGGAACACGTATTACATTTTCCTAACACGAGTACCCGGAGAGAACCCACAGTAACACAGGGAGGGCCTGCAGAATCCACCCGGAGAGACTGTAGTCGGCAGAAGATCAAAACCATGGAACCGTTCTCCCCTACGGTTTATCATATATAATTAAAGTAATCTATAAACAAATTAGTTTTTTTATATATACATTATATAATTCATGCTAAATCATCATATTCTATTGAAACTTTAACGAGGCATTTTGCGGTAACTTACTGGAATGTATGCTGATGTATTCTATACCAGCTGGTGGAATAGTCACTAAAATTCACTAAACTTTGTCCACTAAATCACTAGTTTTGGATTATTTGTTGCTGTTTTTTTCTTCAGTTTATCTATGACCACAATATGTACCAAATTGTGTCACTCTTTTTCAAATAAAAGCCTGCTCTGAGATAAACAGTCCTACACCTGGTCAGAATATAGACTCCATATTTCCTCTGCTTTTGAACCTGACACACACATAATCAGGCCGCCTTATTGGAACATTCATTCAGAATTGTCACATGGTCCGCAACCATAAAAGTCCGGGCCTGTGACCTGCGCACCTGTGTCTCCGTCCCTCGCTTCCAATGGCACCTCGAAAAATCAAATGCATATTTCAAACATCTTCACTATGGCCGGCTAAATAAAAAGAGGACCCTCTGATGTGGTTATTACCTATACTAAATCATAGACACATAGACAATAGACTGGTCAGGACTGGAAAGAAATAGATCCGTTATTTCAATGCTATACAACCAGTAGATATGTTTCCCTCGAAGCTTAATGGACTATTTACTACTATGTTTACTAGTCCTAAACATGTCATAAACAACAGTAATAGGGTCAGCGCTGCATGTCTGAGGTCAGTAGCGACTGCGGAGCGAGCCAGGGAATAGGATCAGAGCTTGTGGCGATAAAATCCTTACCACCTTTCGAGCGTATGCACTTAGCAGTTTAAGCTATGTACATATCGTATATCACGTTTGGTATAAAGTGCGCAGTGGGTAGTATTGACTGTATATCATGCGGTAAATGGCAAATATTGGCATTTACCAGGACAATTATGAGAATAGAGGCGCGGATATGTGTCGCAAGTGCAATAAGATTCAAGGTCAAGGTTCAGGTTGCCGTTGGATACGCATTTGTGCAGACGGGAAGCGGAGAAAAGCAAATACATACGGCGATTTTGGAGGGGAATGCAGATATAGCGTATATATTCACTGCATGGCCACTTTATTAGGTAGATCTTTTTTTTTTACCAGCTTGTGAGCTCAGATAACTAATCATCCGGTCAAACTGGATAATGCCAGTGTTTTTAGTGATGCGTACATATGTTCAAGACAAACCCAACCAAGTGTAAAGCTATTATCAGAATGAAGGAGAAAATTGGACCATTCTGTGTATTTCAGAAACGGACGATCTAGGGGGATTTTTACATAAAAATGTGTCTATAGGTGACATGAGTTTGAAAATGAATCAATAACCAACAGTGAGCTGCATTTCTGTGTGCACAAACTTTGAGAACCACTCTTTAATCATGGTCGGCAGAACTCACAAAATTACAAAACTTTACTCACTTTATTAGGTGCCAGTTCTACCTAAAAAAAAAGTAGCCAGAGAGTGGGCTTTGGCTCAGTCGGTAGAGCGGGCGGCCCATATTCAGAGCCTCCAGTGCTCGCCCCGGGGTCCTGAGTTTGAATCCGGCTCATGACATTTTGCGTGTCAGAGTGTCACACCCCACTGTTCTCCTTGATTTCCAGTCTGTCCTGTCAAATGAAGCTGAAAAATGACAAAAATATATATTTTAAAAGTGTGATTATGTGTTTTTGCTGTATTGTTTAGCTTTCAGTCATCCATACTCAGCTGTTTTCTCTTAGTGGCCATGGGTGACAGCCTGTTTCAGCAACTATGGGCCTTTGGCGGGGTACATCATGAGTAAATGACCAAGAAGTTGAACTGTCACTGTCACATTCCTGTATACAGTCAGTTCTTCTACCACATGCTTGCGTTAGAAAGTTGGGAGCAACATTCCTCCACAGGACAGGAGCGCCCTGATTGGTAGAAATATCCATAATAAATCCAGAATTCGAGTAATGTAAGGGAGCTGATGTTGATAATAAACGCACATTGTATGTTTATTTAATGTACACATTAGTTTGGCTGGAGGCAAAAGTCTTGATTTTTAGGTTTAACTTTTTGAAGTCCTGTATGACCGCCATGTTAAAGGGTCTATAAGTTCAGATATGTTGTATGTCTATAGACCCTTTAAAATGTTTGTCATTTGGAATGTTGAAACTTCCGGAATGGAGGCGACTGGAGCAAAAGTGAGTTATCTTTACAAAAAAGCAGTATTTGTGGTGAGGGATAGAATAATTCTGAGCATACGATGAAAAACTATGGTGGTCTTCAACATTTCTGTGAGGACTTGTCCAGTAAATTGGATAAAAAGTAAATAAGAATGTGGCCTCCAGCCAAAAGTCTAATAAACATACAATGGGAGGTACATTCACTAATGTTTCCTAACCCGGCTCTCTGACATCACCTACATGTAGCAGAGTGGTTGTCATTTGTCAAAACCATCTTCATTTGCAATATTTTGTGGCTAATTCTAATTGAGAATTTAGAATGTTTTGTTTATACACTTTAGAGGAGTCTATAGACATGTATCCAAGTGGCCCGCGTGTGCATCATTGGGACACATTAACAGTGATTTTATCGGGAGTGATGCCAGCATCTCTGCCTCGTACCAAATCAAAATGGACGTGACACTGAGACGATATCTTTCCAATGGTTGTGGGGGTGGGAGAAAGAAACATATAAAAAATACAATCTTAGCTCACAAGATTGTTTTTTCATCTGTAGATAACAGAATTGCAGTGTGTGACAAACTAAAAAAAAAAAAACCTTGCTTTCCGCCCAAGGCCACGTTAATTGCATTAATTTGCTCAGACAACAGGAAAAGGCATAGACAGGGGAATAGTTGTGCACTTGTGTGTGTGTGTGTACGATTGTGTGGTTGCTGTCGTCAAAAGTGCTCTTGTCATTTCTCAGCTGTGATCAAATTAGCAACAAGAGTGGTGTCTGGCTATAATCAATCACCACTCACAATCCCGGTGCCAGCCAATATCACCAAAACCATATTTCTACCACTTGAGGACAAAATGTTTTGTGATTGTGTGCCACATGTGTCTATAAATATATCAGAGAGACCGGTCGCCCCCCGTTGGATTGAGTTTGAGGGGGGGCGGGGGGGTGTTTATTTATTTTTTTGCCATGTTGTTGTGAACATGATGGGGTGTGCGTGGGTGTCTGTAGGACTCAGTGTAAGTGCGTTTGTGTCAGGGGTCGTGAAAGAGTACACATCTGTTACTGTTTTTCTTCAGATTTTCTTTCTGGATTTTTTTTTTTTAATGCAGAAAATAGAAACTAAATAAAACAATAACAAAGTCACAAGAGCATATTCTGTCTAGATCATGTCATTACTTTAGGCAAATATAGTTTTCAAGCAAAATATGTTATGAATTTAAAAATGTTCTTTAGGTTGCCATAAATTTGACTATCTCTCTGTTCTATGATGTAGCAGAGTTGGGTGGTAATCAGTTACATTTACCCAGTTACATTTACTCAGTTACATTTACTCAGTTACATTTACTCAGTTACATTTACTTGAGTAACTGTTTAAATAAATTGTACTTCATAGAGTAGCTTTACTGAACAATACTTTTTACTTTTACTTGAGAAATAATATTTTTAAGTAACTGTACTCTTACTTGAATAAAATCTTGGAAATCTAGAAAGAGTAAGAGTACTTTTACCACCTCTGTGTGTCATGTAAGAACAGCTTTATGTGAAAAATTTTATGTAGTGGAAATTCTGTTCCTTGTGCCTTAATGTTTCAAATTATTATTTACTTTTTAGTTTATCTTTTGAAAATATCAAAATCTGTTTATTATCTTTTTTTTTTGACAGATTACCACAAAATTAAACAGATAATCTGACATTACGCTCAGTTACCCAGTACTTTTCTACTCTTACTCGAGTAATTATGTGAATGAATACTTTTTACTTTTACTTGAGTAACAATATTTTGAAGTAACAGTACTCTTATTTGATTCATATTATTGGCTACTCTACCCACCTCTGGTCTGTAGTTTGTAGAGGCGAGGGGAGGGACTAAAGGGAAACTGGACTGGTCCAAGTGGTACCCACTGACTCTGATTTGATGTGGCTGTAGAGGCCAGGAGAGTACAGAAGCCCTAAGAGGACTTACATTACAACTTATATTTTATTCATTTTCTTTAGGTTTATTAGGAAGGTTATTATTATTTTTTTAATAATTGTTTTTCCCGAAATCTCGAGATAATTAAGTCGTACTGACGAGAAAATGTACTATTGTTTTTCCCGAAATCCCGAGATAAGAATGATCATTAAAATAATCATTGTTGTTTTCTTGTTATAACGACTTAATTATCACGGGATTTTCGGGAACACAATTATTTAAAAAATTATAATCTTAGGAAAATGAATAAAATATAAGTTGCAATGTAAGTCCTTAAGGCTTCCGTAGGAGAGGGACTGAAGAAAAATAATAATTATGATTTTACTTTACATTGTAGGACATTGTGTCAGATAAAGCATTTCTGTATATTCTTTTGTTGGCTTTAGAAGGTAATAAAGCTTACACAAGACAATGGTTGGGTCATGAATGTATAATGAGGCTTGAGACTCTCTGTTTTGGTAAAGCTTTATGAAATAATAGCATATAGACTTAAAATTCAATTACAAACTGTTAATCAAAGAAAGGTGTAAAAACAATGTTTGACAATACAATGCTCTGAGACTAGACCCTTTAAAATGTTTTCCACATAGTCCAAAAAAGTCCCAGAATGGAGGCGACTGGAGACAAAGTGAGTTAACTTTACAAAAGAGTAGTGTTGGTGGTGAGAGATAGAATCATTCTGAACATACAATAAACTAACTATTGTGGTCATCATCATTTCTGTAAAGCCTTGTCCAGTAAAACCACAACACACATTTTGCCACAAGCCAAAGTCTAACTGTTACTAATGTGTACATTAAATAAACATACCTACATGTAGCAGAGTGGATGGCATTTGGCAAAACCATCTTAATTTGCAATATTTTGTGGCTAATTCTAATTTCTCCATTGAAAATCTATTATGGTCTTGCCTCCAGTTGCTTCCATTCCGGAATTTAGAACTTTCTTTTTACAAACTCAGAAAGGCTCTATAGGTTTGTGGGTTAACCCTTTTCTGATTTGGTTGATTTTGATGTTTCCAATAAAAATGTGTAGCTTATGTCTTTGCAGCATACAGTCCCATCTTACTCTGTAGGATGTTGTAGAAAAAGAAAAGTCAAGTCATTTTAACCAGAACTACATGTAATCCTCCATGGCACTGATCATTTCTATATGTTTATTTATTTGGTTTAGTTTGGTTGTGACAAAAAAGGAATGGGATGCATTCTCCGGTATAATGCTGAAGTTGTTATAATATTGGGATATGTGCAATTGATTTGAGGAATTCTTTAAGCATTTTTCTTTGAAATTCACCCAAAAATCTAGCCAGAAAAATACAAAATGCCTGTTACATTGAGTCCATTTTGTAGTGGAAGTATAATAATATAAACATAATATAGTGTTGGTTTAGTTGTTCTTCTTCTCAATCATATAGTGCAACTAGTGTGTGTCAGTCCTCTCCGTCAGCGCTCGGATCAACTTGATCGCTGCGTTCAGGGTCATTGCTGGTGGTGATAGTCAGACAGGGGCCGTTGCTTGCTGCGGTGCCTCGAATGCCGTGGTGATTTGTAAGGCGATTTGTTCCTTTATTTCCCCTGGCCATACACATACGCAGTCACCGGGCCCTTTATATACACCCCGGATAATACACAACTCTCATGTGAGTGCACAAAAACACACACCAAAAGACTCTCCCAAAGGACAATCTGTTCTGAATCGCATTACAGCCATTTCCCATTCTGTAGGTGGGGACTGGCCCCAGCAGAAATCAAATATTTATCATGTTGTATTAACCCCCACTGCTGCCCTAACACACACACGCATCGGCCCCTTAGCCCGCGTCTACACCCTGAATTCATTATCCTATTAGGCTATAGCTCAGGCTACATGGTGTGTGTGTGTGTGTGTGTGTGTGTGTGTGCAAATAGATGGCCCTTTGGCAGGAATACATTGTTGTGTGTTGAATTCTCATATTGCCACTAGCCTCCTGTTGTTGTTATGGGTCAGTTAGCTTAAGGCCAGACACTACAGGTGAATAGAAAATGACTGTTATGTCAGTTGTTGGCCATTCTTAATGGAAAATCTTGTTTATGTGTTGTGTAATTCATATGTTTTCATATGCAATGGAGCCAGGAATTCCTGGTATCATATTTTGTGTTCATTTTTTATTTCTTTTTTTATATACTGACTCTAGTCTTAAAATATGTGTTACCACAGTGCACAGGAGTAAAACACCCAATAATGATAAAGAATAACAACAAAATGTAAGTGCTATTGAAGAGGGGAGAGAAATAATAGCTTCAAAATGTAAAATGTAAAAAATGAAACGATTACATTTTTATTTTATTTTTTTATTTTATTTATTTTTTTGTTCTTGTTCTTGTTCTTCTTCTTCTTCTTCTTCTTCTTCTTCTTCTTCTTCTTCTTCTTAGTATAATTATTTATTATAGCATTTAGCATTTGTCTTTCATTTGCCATTATTAAAACATCCAATCAGAAAAACCAAGCACTGCATAGCATTGGTCAAGAAGGAAGTTTTGATCAAGAAGGACGTTTTTTAGGATTCAGTGCAAGCTAAAACATAAAGGAATGGGCAGTGGTCAGGTTCATGGTGTGTTGAATTCACGTTGCTGTCGTCAGGTCAGTTAAATGCAGTGGATATTATAAATAATATAAATCACATGTATTTCTCGTATTGATTCTGCATTACTGTCCTTTTGCTGAACGTGTGATCATTTTTCTCTGTGTCTGTCGAGGGTGGGGGGAGGGGGGGGGGGCAACATTCCTGGAAGGGGAGTCAAAACGTTCAATGATTGTAGTGCAGACCAGGCGCCAACTGTTTTGACGCTGTAGCCCATTCCCGATGTGTTAGAGGGCTTATGGTTTTTTTTTGTCTGGTTTTAAAACAATGACATTATTTTGGATTTGGATTTCTGTATAGAGGAGTGAATGAAGATTATAAAGGCAATATGAACTCCCGTGGATTGAAATACAAACAATTACGGTAATTTGTGAAATTAGGTATAATAAGTTTGGTTAAAATCATTGTGAGTATCACCTCAATTTCTTGGGCCTAAAAAAAATCTTAGATATAGTTCTAGAAATATTCAGGGCTGGTTTAAACAAAAAAAATTAAAAATATATATAGTGTTTTTTCCCTCCCTTACAGCAGCTTTGTTGTGAAGCAGGAGTGCCCAAACCTTTTTCCTCATTGGGCCAAAATGAAAATGTACTAGTGGTCCGTGGGGCAAATGCAGAAATATTAAATAAAGTCCTTTTATTTATTACAACGTTATTTTACATTTCACTCTTTCCTTATGAACATTGAAACTGTGGACTAAGTGTGAACCAAGATTTAAACTGATTCAAATTGTGTTTGACCCGTATTCAGTTTTTGATAATTGAATATAGCTCCCCGATCTATGCATTGGGCCAACTCAGTGCACTGAACGGGAATATGGACATTCAATTTATGTCATTGATAATTGGGCTTACTCTCCATAATTCTGGGACATTTCGCGGGCCAAATCCAAGGGCTTGGCAGGCTAACTTTGGCCCCTCGGCCCTACTTTGGCCACCCCTGGCTTTAAAATAATGTCAAGCATCCTTTTTACCTAGTTTCATTAGTCGTGTTTTGATCAGAGAAGTTTTTCTCCATACAATACATTTTAGCTGCACACCTCTGAATTAGATTTGGCTCATACTGAAATCCATCATCATCTTAGATCTCACTCTTGGGGCACCAAAAATCCCACAAACACTTTTTGACAAGATGGCCGTCCTTCTAGTGGCAGCAGTATGTGGACCCTGGTAGACCACATTGTTATAATCAATACGCTGGTTGTTATGGCGTTTTAACCTGCATCCGGTAACCCCCGCTCCTTCCCCCTCCCTCCCTCCCCTGTGGCAGGTCAAGACTAATGTACCTTGTCATTGCATGTGATGATAGAGTGTCTTATTACCCAACAAGCAGGAATTTTAAGATTACTATGAATATCTTAAGGAATCAATCTGATACTACACTGTGTGCTGACCTACTTGGACAAATGTATGTGTATGTCCGACTGCATGCACCTTTGAGACGTAGGGTGAGCGATTGGGTGCATAAATACAATACTAGTGTTTTCTTTATAATAAGGGCTGTTTATTGCATTGTCAGGAAACTTTGGAAACTCTTGTGTGTCCAAAAACCTTCACATCGGCATGTAAAAAGGCAATTAGCCAAGACTAATGAACAGGACCATACAATGAAAAACACACTATAGATACTTAATATGAAGGTATTGAGCCAATTTGTATGCAGGTTTGAAGAGTAAGTATACATTTTTGATGTTTCATGTTAATCCCAGACAGATTCAAATAGGTAGAGCCCATAGCTTGTCGAGCTAACACACAGTTAGGATACTAAATATGAACGTACTGAGCAAATTTGTATGCAGGTTTGATGGTTTCATTTCATCAGTGGTTGTAAGCTGCTCACATCTTTCTGTCATGTTAATCCCAGACAGATTCAATCAGGTTGAGACCATTGGTTGTGGAGCTAAACCAGAGGAAGATAGTTAACTAACTATAGCAGCTAAGGCCACTTTTGTCCCTGTGTCCTTAATGTTACTTGGAGGGTAAAGAGGCAATTAGAGCCTTTAGTTTAAACCAAGACTAATGAACAGGACCATACGATGAAAAACATCTAAAAATGGACTAAATCAGGGCACAGTTAGGATACTAAATATGAAAGTACCAAGCAAATTTGTACATGCAGGTTTGAGGAGTAAGAATAGATCTTTGAGGGACAGGTGGGTTCCTCTCTTCATTTCATCAGTGGTTGTAAGCTGCTCACATCTTTCTGTCATGTTAATCCCAGACAGATTCAATTAGGTTGAGACCGTTGGTTGTCGAGCTAAACCAGAGGAGGATAGTTAACTAACTATAGCAGCTAAGGCCACTTTTGTCCCTGTGTCCTTAACGTTACTTGGAGGGTAAAGAGGCAATTAGACGCTATGAAAAACAACAGCCTAGCCTCCTGCCAACATCCATCTCATGCCTCAAACTGGCCACGCTGTCCACCCAGAAGTATTAAGGACAGATTTATTGGGGTAAATATTTTGACTTTTTGACTCCGGGGATAATTCCTACTTTACGACGTCATAATTTGCTCCTTTCTTTTGCCTACATTAGGTGAATATTGCACTTACAACTCTACCATTTTAATTATTTTGCACCGGGCCCAATAAACATGACTTTATGGGGCTCATAAATCAAGCAAACAAAAACACGTTAATCTCTGATATCCCCACTGTAAAGGGCCATTTATTTTAAAAAAAAGAAATAAAAGATGGTGTTTTGTACAAAATGTGCATTGCCGAATACCTTAAGTAAATGCAATAAATGTGGCAAGCCTGGGCGTATAAATCTCAGATGCTGCATGTTGTTAATTTGATGCATTGGGCCATAATTTGGTATAAATAAGTGTTTATTAGCCCAGACCATCCTGTACTAAGGCCTAATGATATGTACTTTGCAAGTTTTAAAAGAGGTTCCCATCAGTGCCCAACTTTGCAGCAGGGCAGTTATTTATTAAGCACTAAGATAAAATGATGTCCATTTAACGACTGCTGTTACTCAGATCAACCAATCATCTAAAGGGCCGGAGTTAGTAATTGCTCGCAGATTGCATTGCAAACATAGCATGGCTGTTTGAAAGCATGGGCTTCATTAGCAATGTATATGGATTCTTACGTGAATAGGTTATAGACCCTTTAAAATGTTGGTCATATGGAATGTTCAAAATTCCAGAATGGAGGCGACTGGAAGAATGAGTTAACTTTACAAAAAAGTAGGATTTTTGTTGAAGGATAGAATAATTCTGAACATACAATGAACAAACTATTGGTCGTCAACATTTCTGTGAGGAATTTTTCCCCCATCCAAAAGTCTAAGTGAATACAAATTGTTAAATTAAAAATGGATTGTGAGGTTACATTCACTAATGTTTCCCAACCAGGCTCTGACATTACCTACATGTAGAAAAGTGGTTGGCATTTGCGAAAACCATCTCATGATATTTTGTGATTAATGCTAATTTCTCCATGTATATAGATAGATAGATAGATAGATAGATAGATAGATAGATAGATAGATAGATAGATAGATAGATAGATAGATAGATAGATAGATAGATAGATAGATAGATAGATAGA
>JAVQKC010197580.1:0-12000 GCA_036025475.1 Philypnodon macrostomus | reverse complement strand
ACAGCACATTGTTGATGCTGTAATAGTGGCCCATAACAGTGATGACTGTGAGTTCACACAGCCACAGGGTCACTGATTGACTTTAACTCCAATAAAGAGGCCAAAGGTGCTGGGGCCTGTGAATGGTTTGAGCGTTGACCTCAGTGGGAAGTTCAGTACAGAATGGGCATCTCGTCTTGCACAGGGACAGCATGCCTCAAATGTTTGCTCAGTCTGGAAATGTAATCATGAATGTTCCAGTGTCTTAATTGATTGGAATGAAGTAATCTATCTCCTCATAACAAACTGTGTAATTTATGCAAATGACTCACTTGGATAATTTCTTTTAATTTGTGTGTTCATACCAGCTGTTTGAATGTATATTGGAATACAGATTTTTCCATTTCAGACGAGAAAAGAATTAATTCCCTGATTTTAGCTTAATAAGTAAGAGGAAATGAGAAGTGATTAAATTTACTGACATTGATAGATAATATTCTAAGACCTCTGAGCTCTTCAAAAAGTTTAGATGTCTGATTTTGAATTCAAACTCCCTTTACTTTCTTTTAAAAAGCCACAGGATTATCTACATGAGATTGAGTGGTTCAGACAACCGTAGATATGGCTCCATTACAGTAATATTTGCCTGTAGATGGGGCTTATTTTAGATAGGTGATAGTCTTGTGAGAGCAGTTAGCCTGCATTGAGAGGAGTTATTAGGCTTGAGATTTCTCGTTGTGCTGGGTCTCTGGCGTCTCACCGCTGATCTGGTGCATACCAAAGGAATCCTTTCTCACCAAGAGAGCAAGCGGCCTGGATTTGCACCCCCCTGAGACTTAATCCCCGGAACAACCTCAAAACAGACACACCATCAGAGTCCGCTGCTGTTCCACTCGCAGACTGTCTAGGTGGAGTTACACTAATACAATATTAACCATTTGTGTATGTAGAAAACATCAAACTCTTGACTAGTGTTTACAAAAATTATCAGATTTTTCAGGCATCATTGTATGTTGTGTAAACTTCAGCAGTATGAACTACAAAGCACTCAGAGAGAGCAGACCTCTGCCGATGGTCTTTGTGTCATTCCTGACCTTCCCTGAAAATTTCATCCAAATCTGTTCAGTAGTTTTTGTGTAAAGTTGCTAACAGACAAAGAAAACATACAAACACACACAAACAGACAAACGCTTCTGAAAAATTACCTCCTTGTCGGTGGTAATAGTTTGTGAAATATTGCCATACTTTTACCATGTGTGAGGTCAGATAACACTGAACATTTGAAGTTACCTGATGTTTCCGTTTGTTGGGAATATGTCTCGTAGCAGATAGATATATGTATGCCAGCTGGCTGCCAGTTGTTTTCATGTTTTTCATCATAGTTTCCAATTCAACTGGACTTTTGGAGCCTTTTCTTCTAATGTCTTTCTTGTAACTCTTGTTCTGTCCTTCACATTTTTCGACATTTTCATGAGTTATTCTCACGCAAACCCTTGTGCAGCTGTTCACAATGTATCACTAATACTCCGACACATATCTCCGCCTACTTCTCTACATGCAGCATAGGTAGCTCGCACAAAGACTAAATGCACTTTGACCTTTCTCCACGGCCATGCCAGAGCAGACTAAAATTTGCTATAAAAAATGATCTGTTGTCTGCCTTACTAATATCAGTTTCTTCTCCAAACAGGTGATGGGCTTGTTGAACCCTAGTGGAGTGCCCCATCAAACCCAGAGTGACTATGCCATTTCTCCATTAACTGGAGGTCTTGATGCTAATGGGGGCATGGCCACCACTTGCCACAGCTCCCAGCGACTAGAGGCTCTGTCAGGGCTGCCGAGCATGCCCACTTTGCCAAGCAGCCAGTCTTACTGCCCAACTTCATACACATCACCAGCTTATGCCGTGGACCACCATCCATCTTATCAGTATGGACAGTACAGCCAGAGCAAGGTATGTGTCTGACATTAATTCATTTATTTATTAACAAAACAACAGTAGGTAGATTTTTTTATTGTATGTATATAGTTTTTTTTCAAACCAGGTTAAGTATCCAAACCTTTCTGATGAGTTCCTCTATAATCACCTTTTGCATCACAATTACGTCAGTTTACATTACCATCACAACCCTATCCACGTGGCTTAATGCAGAGGCATCCTGGGGTCACGGCCCAAACACACATTCTCTCTCACTGTCCTTTCCTGACCCCGCGTGATGAGCGAGTCCCATCAAACCCTTTAAGTCTAGCTCACCTACCCATGTAATGACCCCTGTGTAACAAAGATAGTCGTCCAAATGAAAGGAGGCACTTTGCAGAGCGTGTTTGACAGGAGCGTGGAGGGGGCTGATCTGGGGTACACTACCACATGTTGACTTGCCCATCAGTGGCAACATCATGATGTAGTTAATTTAGCCTTTCCTGTGAGAGCCTCGCATATAGCTTTCAGAGGATTGCTCCAGTGTATGTGTGTGTGCATAAAAGGAAGGTAAGGGTCTCTTTAACAGGAGGCGATTATGGCCCTTGGCAGGCCCGGATTAGAACCATGTGTCCCACAGGAGGTCAGATTTTGAGTTGTTATTGATCATCTGAGCAGAACCAGACGTAAACGTATCTCTGCCTTGTTTTACATGCTACAGTATAGGCCAAGCGAGAAGATTCACAAACCTTTAGCTAAACTGTGTGGTATTTATTCTCACCTGCTCTAAACCCTTTACACCACTTGCACTTATTCCCATCATTCTTGTCAGCACTGCAAATTAACCTTTCACCCCACGTCACACATTTTGCTGTTAAAACACTGATGGATTTAAGCAGCTGCGCTTGAACACTATCTATCATGTACTGACCTGTGTAAATTTCCATTTTGTCTTGTGGCAGGTGCCTTTCATTATCTGAGTCCTCCTCTTGGCCCAGGGCAGGATGCTTCCTCTGGCAGGTCTGGAGAACAGAACATCCCAACTCTTCGACCACCTATAGAACGGGCTCACAGAAGGGATAACTGATTCAGACAGAGGGGTAGTCAAAGCCATGGTGAAAGTTGACTGCATTAATCAGGACCAAAAGGCAGTGCCTCTCCTGTTACCTGGAACTCACTTTGTGCGTCATGCTCCGAGGACCAAGCTTCTTTGGTTTTTCTGTACCAACATGAAGAGAAAAAGACCGGCAGTGCTGGGGGGACAGTCTAAATACATTCAAGATTGTGTGTTTGATTTTTGTAATAAGGGGCAGAGATGAGAGTGGACTTTGTAAGTCATTTTAAACCCTTATGCTTAATGCATTGTGGTTGGATTCATATCGTTGATTGATCTGCTGATAACATGTTGTTATTTCTCAACACGTCTTAGGAATAATGAGATTCTTCATGTAATGTTTATGTCAGACATTGAAGATAAGAATGTGACTTTAGGGAACAACGTACAGCTGTGTGGAGTCAAGAGTGGAACCACTGCAACCCAAAGAAAGTGCAATACATTCATACCTCATGTGGCAGAACACAGCCCCTGATATATGCTCAGAAATAGACTTTCTGTCATTGGTTTTGTTTCTCAATCAGGGAATAATGTAAAAAATGTAGTAATATTATCTTTAAGCCAAAAATGTCTTTACCCATAATAAACACACAATTCATTTGGAAGTTCTTGCATGTTTTTTCATACTTTTTTTTCTTTTACTGGAACTTCCAAAGTAGTTCCTTCTCTTATTTATTTAGTGACGGTCAAGTGTTGTGTCTGTCGTGTATGTCCAGGCACCAGTGAGTGCTTAAATAAGTCTTACACTTTGTTCACTATATGTTGCATTTTGTTTTGTATCATTATTTTACATCTGCAATAATCTGTTGTAAGACATTTTGTGTACAATACAGCACTATTTACTATTTATAATAAACTATATAAAATGCATTATGTTGTGTTTGTTATTAGCCAGCTATAAACCCAGATAGTACCTGGACAATGTACTCTGTGCTCACCTCTTAGGTACTAAATCATAACTATATCCCATTTCATAAACACTCCTTTTGGACAAATTCCTTCTCCCTGGGGTCTCCTTCACACCCCTTAATGGCTAAAGCAGAGCTGCTGTAAATTATATAAGCGTAGAGGTTCACAGACTTAGGGACATCAGTCACTGACACGGCTGTACGGGGTGCCAAACCAAAATGACCGCTCACCCAGTTGGCTAGTCTCTCAAAAGATTACTGCTGTATTTTCCGTTCATAACACAACTCTATGTTAATACTTTAGGATGCTAGCAATGTTTACTTTGTTTATGTTAAAATTGCATGTTCAACAACCCATGCCCAGATCACACTGCACTCCACAAGCTCTGAGCTCAACTTGTAAGATACAATAAGTGATAAAAGCCCAAAAGGTTGCTTTGGAGTGGAGTGTCAGTCAAGCAGCAACACACTAGAGACAACTTAACCTCTGACCCCAACTCTCTTTGAAATGAGTATACTACTTGACCGGAGCTGACAACAATCCAGGCGTTTCTGCTGCT
Organism: Philypnodon macrostomus; assembly: GCA_036025475.1. Lineage (NCBI taxonomy): Eukaryota > Metazoa > Chordata > Actinopteri > Gobiiformes > Eleotridae > Philypnodon > Philypnodon macrostomus. The sequence continues at coordinate 7,521 of JAVQKC010197580.1, read as the reverse complement.
TCCAAGCTCCCAAATTGAAAGTGAAGGAAGGCACACAAAGACAGCAGGCGGAGAAGGGAAAAAAACAGCCAGGCTGAAAGAGTTTTTTGAATCAAAGTTTGTGGTATTGAATATATGGCTGATTTGTGGTAGTTCATGATTGATCACAAAATGTTGAATATTTGAAATTATTTTTAAATCGAAAACGTTTATGGGTTTTGTTCTGTGACCTTTAAGTTGCAAGTGAATCTTATCTTGCGACTACCACGTGGCACCTTATCACAGCACATGAGTGGGTGAGTGATGCAGAGCGTGCCATTCCTAAAAGTCTTTTAGTGCTAGCCTGTTAGTTTCAGTGGACTGCTCAGTATCTTCTATATTCTGATTTTCAATTTTTGTTAGTTTTTTTTTACTTCTGTTCTTGCTTTGTTTTCCAACATGAAACCAATGAACCAGACCATTCTTCTTTCACTGCTTTTCAAATGCCAGAAGCTTCTTGAGGACGTGGGATTCAACATGAATGGACTACCAGTCAACACTACAGCAAGCCCGGCTACCACTCCTGCAACGACAAGCATCTCCAGCTCAAGGAAGACTTACGACAATGCTTACTTTTACATCTTGTTTGTGTTTTTCTTCTACACGTTCCTTGCAATGACACTTTTTAAATGCTTTATAAGTGAAAATGAAGGCAAGAAGGATCCATACGAGGAGTTTATTAAATCAGGGCAGTCAGGACAAAAAATCAACACAGACAGGTTTGACTTTGAAGACGAGGGCTGCATGTGAGGCAGAGTGAGTATGTGTATGGGGGATGTTTTAACACAAAGTTAGAAAAAAGTATGGACTACTCAAGACAAATCCTGCTAGTGATTTTGTCAACCCTCGCAGTAACTTAATTTCTCTCCCTTTCGTCTTCCAATCAGAAATCTCACGCGAGCATCCAGGCAAGGAGCAGCGGCTGTCTCTGATGATCTGAAAGAAGGGTGGAAACATGGGAAAAGTGTGGGTCAATGGCAGGCCGGAATCTCCTCCTGTGAGGCCCAATCAGGATCAATAACAGTGGGGCCTTCGACATCCAAACACCGCAGGGATCCATGGATACCTCAGCGGACTGATGGTGCGGACAGCCTGGACATCAGGGATGGGAAGAAGGGAAGAGAACTGACCTGCAATTTAGATAATTACTAGACATGTGTGCCACCCTTACTGCTAATATGTCACATTATATTATAGAATAGATTTGATATGTAATCATTATTCTTTAAAATACATGCCAAGTATATATAAAATATTTCATCCTGCATTTTTATTAATTTATATTAGACTCCAGCTCCATGCAATAAAACGTTTGCCCAGCGTAGGCAACATTCCTTTGCGATTACATTGTAAAGTGATCTTTGGAGAGTGGACACAAAGCTACAGGCCTGCCTCAACTCTCGGTGACCCCACATGATCTAAGTTTACAAAGCTGTGGCGAAATGTGAACCCCAGTCTTGGTCTCTGAATTAACTTCAATTGCAGATCGGGATTGTGCAGAGTGGTTTAAATGGAACACACGCTTCTGATTTGCACCACCATCCTCTGCTGACATCACCTTTGTGGACACTGAGAGAAAACCTCAGATTAGCACTGTCATCAACTATTGGCTACATATACCCGATAATCCAACGACCAAACAAAGTCCAAAAAACAAAAAAGACGAGACTTCAATTGAATGCTAGAGGCCAAAGGTGGGTCTGGACTGACAATCAGGTCTAATTTGAACTATCCGTTCCAAGAGGTTATAGCGGTCCCTCAGGCCATGTGGATCTGCTTCCTCTTCTGCCCCTTAATTCAATTTTTGTCTCATCCTTCTCCCTTGAAGTGATGGGGGTCACTGTTTAGACCAATATAGCGAAAACACTTCCTTGATGTTTTTGACCAGCCCTGGAGTTATCTTTTGAGCCTGAATCTCTAGCCTATAGCCTAGTGTGTTTTTAATTGATCATTTAATTTTTCTGTGATTTAGATCTGTAATGTTGTCTATTGCTGGGTTGCAACCACGTGCCCCAAAATCCAGATGGGGGACAGGAATTGCTAAACGCCGGTTCATAACACTGAGTGATGAAAGAAAATGTCTCAATAACAAAATATGGACCTGCCCAGAGAACGTATATACAAAAGACACTACATACATGACCCGGATAGTTCACAGAAAGGTGATCTAGCACGTTTTACTCAACTCTTCTGTCCTTCAGACCTGCTCGGCTCGTCAAAAGACATAAAATGGTTTATGTGCTTATTACTTATTTTATGTGTGGACTGGTCACAAACCTGGGTCGAAAGAGGCCCTGAACAGCTGTCATTTTGCCCGAGTGAATTTAATATCAATTTCAGCTATCTGTAATGATAAATCAATGGATGCAGCTAATGCTAACACAACTGCTACATATACAGATGTATTAAAATAATAGCAGTTAAACTCAACATACTTTGGATGACATTTATATCCATATAGATGGATGGAGTCACAGTGCAATTAATTAACCATCTAATGTAGTTTGGAAAGCAGCTAATACGACTGGACAGTAATAAACCATAAGAATATTTTTTATTAATAGTTTATTATACTATAATAATACTATAGAATTGCGGTATGTTAACAGCAGCCTTCTTTTATGACACACGAGTGATCTCCGCTCCCCATAGAAATGTAGAATAATAATTCCTGACTTTTGTGTTTGTTTTTGAGTTTTTTCAATATAACTAATACACTTTTATTTTTCTCCTGTTTATGACCACACAAAAGTTGGGCATTAACCCCTAATTTTACATCACTGAGCGTCTGCGCCGTGACCCCATCTACTTTTCGTGGCACTGGCGTTACAGGTGACATCACTACATTCAATATCCCTATACATTTAAATGGGGGATGGGGTGGGGGGGTGGGGGGATGTTGTTAATCTGCAGATTTTGTGTGTGGCTGGATAGATACAGAGGAATGTAAAGTAATGGACCTTGTCACTAATAAAAATGATCACATTCAACATTTGTGTTTTTTTCAGGGGGATATTACTTACTTAAAATTATACAATACAGAATTCTGGCCCCTGCCCCCCATCTGAGGGTATGACATCATCACATTCTAGAACCTGCCACCCAGCAATAGAGATCTACTAATTTGTAGTACCTAAACTGATATAAATAAAATAATAAAAAAATAAAAATAAAAATAAAAATAATATAATACATAAATAATAATGGTTTGGGTAAGCCAAATAGCTTTTTGGTTGTATTAACGTTAATAATCAATAACCATGATGTTGTGCAGCATCATAGACGGCTTAAAGTACAAAATGACAGATTGCAAAATTACAACGGACAAATAATAGAATGTAATAAATAAAATAAAAAATCTGCTACCTCGTATGCTAGCTGGCCTCACGTGGGTTTTATGCGTCTCACTGACAAAGTGCAACCGCCACAGTTCCCCTGGAAAAGATTCTGGAAAATAAACTGTGCAGAGACAGAGAAAACTTAATGTAATGTTTAGGCTATTGTTTTTTTTTACGCATGATCTAGATGGCTGTTTCATCCGCTACTTACACTAGTTAAATTTCCTAAAAAGGCCTCCTGGTTACTCGCATCACTGGATATGACAGATATGGTGAGGTATACGGTCGCTGTGTGGCCATCTGTAAAGAGCATTGTACGCTTAATAAATACTGTAAATAAATCATATATTTTCTAGGCAAATGACCCGTGCCTGCACCTGGACTGATGCTGCTGTTCTGTGGAAAGTCTGTTGAAACTGTGGAAGTGCTGCCCTCTGCTGGTGGAGAAGTCACATTGCCCGAGTCCTGCGGTGAACGGGTGCTGGTTTCGTTCATTGTTGTTTCTGGAAATGCGCGTGCGTGAGGGTACATTACTTCTGCACACGCCATACTTCCGTTTAACAGAGTAATAGTGCAGTAGTAGTACTTATTTTAAGCGTGTTGATGGTAAAATGGTGAAGCGGTGTCTGATGGCAGTGCTACATGGTCCGTGGCAAGTATGTGGTTGAGTTATTGTTGTTTCTGTCAAGAGCTTTTTTCACGTGTAAGCATAAAAAGTTTGTGTCAGGTGTAATTGGGAGGCCCTCTTTAGTGACGTTCTACTGACATCTTCTGGCAGTGATGTGGTACTGCTATCTTTTGAGTGAACCCAGTGCATTTACCTTGAGAACTGTTATGTATAGTGACGGTTTGGTTGGGTGGTGATGTGGTCCCTGCTGCAGCTAAGAACAAAAGTTTATGACGTTTGAAAACATAACAGAGTAACGTCAATGACATTACTTTTTCTTACTTTGCAAACAGGAGGAGGCATAATCAGAACAGCAGTCTCCGATTGTCTGGCAGGCCTGGTCACAGAAACAGCCCCTGTTGCAGCTATTGTTCGTCCCAGAGCAACACAGCAGAGGTGGACCTGCGCAGCCTGATGTCAAAGTAAAAGAGAAGAAGAAGAAACCAATAGAGAGTCTGTAAGGTAAGTTATTAGAAAAATGATATGTTTTATATTTAACACATTGCAGTCCACAGTGAAATGTTTTTACCTGCAGCCAATGGAAAAAACGCAAAAACACAGCACAAAAAAATATATATAAATGTTTATATTAAGCCGTCTGTTCATTTAATCTGTTTGTAGTAGGTTTTGTAGAGGTGAGATCACTTTTAGGTTGTTGTCTGTGTTGTTTGTGAAGTAGCTTAAATCCTTACCTGGAACAGCGGTGGTTGTCTCACCTGGAGAAAATGGCATAGTATTTCATGTCATTATAGAAAACATTTTTTAACATGTTGAGAAAAAATCTAATTCTTGGTATGCAATTTCATTTGGTTAAATAAGCCATACAATAAGTAGACTAGAATTTGATCATGTTAAATTGATTTGCTCTATACTTACTTGTACATTTTGTAAAGATGCCCATGAGAAGAATAATGCATAATGTTGATCCATCCATGACGCTGTGCTGCTGCCCACTGTTTGTTCTTATAGATAAACTGGTGTGATGCATTTGTGACTAGTTGACAGCAGTCTTACTGTTTAAGAGTAAACATACTGGTTTTTTGTTTTATTAAAAAGATCATGTTACGGAAGTTATGCTCGTATGGGTTTTCCCACAGACTCCAGTAATGTGTGGAATGTTGATGTAGGTATAATTTTGACAGGACTGACTAGACTAATTCCACAAACAGAGAAAACATTTAAACAAAGATTTATTTGTTGAACTTTCCAAAGCATATCAAATTTATAAAGCTCATTGAAATTGCATTCAAGCAAGTCATCAGCCTGTGACAGTGCATGTTTGAAATAACTTTATGTTTGTGATATACGTCATTTGTCAAAAACAATTTTTTTATGAGCACTTAAGCAACTAAGCAGTTCAATGAAAGGCTCTATTATTACTATACCTTCAGAGTTAAAAGTGTAAATAATGTTTAATGTCTAAATGTGCCATAAATACTATACATAAAACAACATACCTTGAGGACTTTCTAATCTACATGAACTATACCAAAAAATTCAAGTGTCATCCTTAAACGTGAGCCACAGTACTGTAAAATGAGTGTAATGCATTTTTATTGAAGTTCACTGAAAACATTGTGTATTAATTGTGTAACACCTTTTGAAAATACGTACAATTAGACATAAAACCAAAGAAAACTAACTAGATTTTTTACTAGACAGTTACAACAGGTGTTTTTATTCTGTTTTAAAGTGCGAAATCAGCCTTATAGATTGCTGCCATTCAAACTCTCCAGCTTTCTCCAAAGTTCTGCACGGTTGAAGCCTGTGTACCGTCTGGCTTCATAAAGTCATTTCTCTTGTAACCATCAAAGTTTCCACAAAGGCCCCTCACCTTCCTTTTATACACATAGGGTAGGACAATTTCTGTGGATATATAATGCAGTATAGTTCATGTGTGCTTCTGGTTTCACATAGAACATTTACTTGAAGTCAACATACCTGCTTTGTGGTGTCCATCAAACTCCACTGAGAGGCCAAAGTCAGTGTTAACATAGATGCGTGATTTATGCTCTTGTATCTTTATACCAGGAGACGGTGAGAGCGGCGTGTCAGCTCTACTTCCATCCACCTTCAATCAAATGGTTGACAATTAATTTAACATTTCTATAAAACAAAAATCAAAATTGAATGATTATTATATTATACAACTACTTACAACTAGCCTTCTGTGTGACTTGAACACTATGGTGTGATTGTACACCCTTATCTTTAGAGCTCTTAGTGTATACTCCTTGTCTTCCTCACTATCTTCATCACTGTCATCATCATGTCGGACTTGGCGACTATCCCTTTCTTCACTGCTGTCATCGTCATCTTCATCGTGTCCGTTGATGGCTTCTATGTAAACGTTTTGAAGATTATTAGGTACGTCTATGCTCTGCACTAGGACATATGAGTGCTCGCCCTCAAATTTATAATTTCTATTGTCAAAGCTTCTGTACTCTGGGTCTCCATTGATGGTGCAGTCGCTGAAGCCTGCAATGAAACAAATTCAAACTATTAGGTATAGATGCATGAAGATGAAAAAGGCATGTGTGACATTGTACACAAATACACACACAATTACCTGTTTTCTGACAATAATACTCTCCATTGTTGTTCTGAAGGCAAACGGCATTTCTGTCACATTCATCCTTCTCTTTACATTCAATCCTACCCACACCTCTGTATTTTTCACACTTGCACCTTTCACTGCAGTGGCTGGTGTACCACACTTCACCAAACTAATAGTGGGAGAAACACAAACATTCATTCAGTAAATGGCTATTATTTTATTATTATATTGTTTTAAAAGAGGAATCATACTTACTTTATATTTATTTCCCATGTTGTCTACACAACCACACTGCTGGACAGGCACACAGACCCTATATTTCAGCACATAACCATCATTACAAACACATCCTGCCACACAGTCATTGGCATTGCAGCCAGGTTGCCCGGACAGGTGAGTACATGTGGGTGTGCAAGCGGAGACACAGTAGCTGTAGTGACTGTTGGCTCGGCATGATGGAGCTAAGAGAAATGTAATTAAATCACTACAAAGAATATCAAAATGAAAAGCTTAGCAGGAAAGAATGTAGTTGAAACATTTCAACGTACTTGGGCGGGGCGTTTCTGAAGGCAGTGGTGCAGCGGTTGTAGTAGTTGGAGGATATGGTCTCACTGTTGTTGTGGTCTCCATAGGGACAGTAGTTGTTTGAGGTATTTCTGTTGTGTGTGGTGTAGTGGTACTAACATCTGGAGGTGCTGCTGTTGTGTGTGGTGTAGTGGTAGTAACATCTGTAGGTGCTGCTGTTGTGTGTGGTGTAGTGGTAGTAACATCTGGAGGTGCTGCTGTTGTGTGTGGTGTAGTGGTAGTAACATCTGTAGGTGCTACTGTTGTGTGTGGTGTAGTGGTAGTAACATCTGTAGGTGCTGCTGTTGTGTGTGGTGTAGTGGTGGTAACATCTGTAGGTGCTGCTGTTGTGTGTGGTGTAGTGGTGGTAACATCTG
>JAVQKC010197572.1:0-10110 GCA_036025475.1 Philypnodon macrostomus | reverse complement strand
ACCTCTTGAAGCTCATCAAGAGAATGCAGACTGTGTGCAAAGCAGTAATCAGAGAAAAAGGTGCTACTTTGAAGAAACTAGAATATAAGGCGTATTTTCAGTTGTTTGACACTTTTTTGTTAAGTACATATTTCCACATGTGTTCATTCATAGTTTTGATGCCTTCAGTGTGAAACTACAATGTCAATAGTCATGAAGAGAAAGGAAACTCATTGAATGAGAAGGTGTGTTCAAACCTTTGGTCTGTACTGTACATTGCATCAAATAACAGAATAATGTCGTCAGCTTTAAGCATTTTCTTATTTTAGGAAACTTACAGACTACAATTATAAGTCACTCAAAAATGTCTCGAAAATCACCAAAATAAGCACAATTGTAAAGTAAAGTATAAAAAACACAGTGAATATTCCACTTGGTGATAGTTCGGTCCGAGGACAGCAGAGACTGAGCTCCTACACACAAGCTGAAAGCCATATTGATGAACAAATTGCATTGCTTCAATGAGTATTGATGGATTTGTTGTGGTTGTTTTGTTTTTTAGATGTTTACAGTTACAGTCGCTGTTGTTGTTTTTCTGCTTGGGTGACCAGATCATATCAAGCTAAATATGGGATGTAAATAGAGACAAAGCGGGACAATGGTATACAATGGAATATGATACAAATGTAAATAATATTCTCATGCACCGTGAATAATTGGCCACCGTTATACTGTCAGCTTCTAGAGTCTATTTCGAATCTGAACAGAACACAGAGACCCTTTTCGCTGTGTGTCTCTGACTGAGTTCACTCGTGCAAAGACAGTGGTCAAAAACCCAGTTGCCACAATATTCTGATGTTCTTTGGCATTTTTTGTTCATCCCATATACTGACCATTCCTCGAACTCATTCAGAAATGGGATACTCAAGTGCACTCATTGTTACCACGACACATCATGCCCGGTATTCACCAAACAACGCCCTGGTAAAAAATATTCCATCTGTCCCTGGAACAGTGAAGAGGTAAAGGGAAGACAAAAGAGAGCCAGGCAGAGCACCCAGGGATATTGACCTGCTCCATCAACGTGACATTATGATTATTGGCAACTCATAAAAGCTCCTCCCGGCTCTGGCCTTGTTGCAGTAAATTATGGATCTACATCAATGTTCGTGCGTGTGTGAAAGCGTGCATGTTTTTACCATCAGGCCCTATTTATCCTGGCTTTGGAGAGGTATAATAATGCCACAGACTAAGAGCTCGACCTCTGCAAAGATAAATAAAAGTGGGATTTAAAGTCCAAAGACAAGAAGCAATGGGATCGATGCCAGTCAATATGGCCGCCTAATACTGTATATTATTACCATTACAACTATTACTCCGTGCTTGCTGCCTTCCACTCGTGGACGGGCAATATCGGAACTATTATCTGGCCCTTTCACATGCGTACAATAGTGGCTGATGGAGAGAGATGCAGTCGGGGTTGGGGATGTCACCACGAGTTATTGTAAACAGAAGTTAGAGGCAGCTTGGGGTCTGTCTTTTGAATAGGAACTAAGTGGCATAGGTTCATCAAACATGCCACAGCTGCCATGAAGGAACAATAGCACTGCAGGGGTGGGGGGATGTAATTAGGGAGGTCTTGCTGTTGAGGTGTACGCTGTATATGGATGACTGGAGAGGAGGTGTTAAGTGGTTTAATAATAAAGACATTAGCGTAAATGGGTTAGTATTACAGACTGATCGTAACTACTATTCACATGATACAGAGCCATTTTTGTCTTGTGTGCCTCCTCATAAATTAATAATTATATTTCTTTAAAATGATAGGTCTCATTATATCTTATTACATTTCTACAGATATCTCATACTCTATTATTTATATCACAATTTGTGATGTTGCTTGATCACATATGTGGAAAATGTGAGTCCAAAAAGACACTTATCACAATGGGGGAAAAAATCATACATTTATTGAACATACCCCTTCAATGTGCTCACGTTCCTCAACAGCGTTTGACCCAATACACCATTATTCCCTGTTTGTTGAGTCTTATGTACAGGCCTACTCTCCCCATGACCTTTGTGGAGGCACTCTATTTTCTAAATCATCGCAAATCACTGTCAACAGAAATATTTCTCTTTCACAGATTTTCATTGTTGAGTTTTGAGTTGACCTTCCTTCGTGGAACAGACAAATCTTAGTGTGAGACACAGCAGTATAGATCCGATGTGTGAAATGTGAATCATTATACTCCATATATGAGACTTATAAAGGCATATTGTTGAAATGTAAGTTTTCAATGTACCTTGCAAGCGACCCAGGACTCAGAGCCAGCTCCACTCAGACTGAATGACAGTGTGACAAGTATGCAGGTGTGCAGGTATAAAACCCTCTTCTTGGCTGTGACTCCTCTCCACTGGGCTGTATACTGTATTTGGATGTATCCTGGAGGATTAGGAGCCAGAGTCATGAATGAAATGTTGATCTCTGACATTTTTTCTGCCACTCCAAATTTTGTTGAATTTTCTAAAGCAGAGCCAACCATATTGCATAATTAAGAGTTGATATAGTGAATGCCTATGTCCACAACAGTCAGTCACGAGGAATCTAATTCATGGCAGATTCAAGCCAATTATGTGTGATTGTTTTAGAAAATGACTGCAGTTCTGTTGGCTTGTTGAGTCCCTAATCATGGGCAGAAAATGTAGCTTTGAATGCAATTATGTTTTGACCAATTACATTTTAAAAGAACACCATAGAAGAAGAAAGGTCTCATTTCATTTAGAAGGATTTTATACACAACAATTCACATTATCAAACAGCTCTGGGCCTCAGAATGCTGCCCACACCTCAGCTAATAACACAATGAACAGACACATACAGCAAACAGGGAATCAACACTATTTGAGACATATTTGCACCAAAGAAATCACTCTACAATTTCAATCCCAAAAATATGCAATGTTCAAACATACGACTGTGGCAGCCATGTTGGATTATCTACAACAATTGTCATTTTAACCGTCTAGTTGCAAATTTTTAAAGAAAACATCAGCTCCCTCACATTATTCCAGTTCTGAATAGATAGTGGCTGCCTCGACCAATCAGGGGGCTCCTGTCCTGTGGAAGCGATTGTGATTGGTTAAACATTTCCTTCCCTCACTCTAAAACTAAAGCCCACAAAGGACCTCAAAGTCCTTCTGTTAAACTGTTCAATGACTGTAAAAAAAAAAAACGTATTGCAGCTTAATAAAATAATTTAAACTAGGAGCGGGCAAACTGCAGCCCACATGCGGCCCTTTGGGCTTTTTAATCCGGCCCGTAAAGCATTTTCTCATATTTTTTAAATGATAAAATATTGCCAATTTATCATTTACGTTGTTATAACATGACATATTCTTTCACTGAGGTCCGATCGAAGGCTGTTTGTCTCATTTGTCAGAAATGGTTGAAGTTTACAAAGAATACAATATCAGCCGGCCCGCTCGGCACATTTTTAAACCCCATGTGGCCTTTGAGTCAAAAAGTTTGCCCACCCCTGCTCTAGACTCTACTGAATATGCAGAAGACTTCGGTATTCCCTGCCTTAACATTCAGGACAAAAAAAATCAGTGGACATATATGTGTGCTTAAACCATTAGATGTGCAAATGTACCCATACAGTCTAATTAGTTTGCTCTGAAATGTCAAGCCTGGACTTCTCTAAAACAACATTATTAAAACGTCCACCTCACGCACCATCATTAAGAGCTTCAGAAATCTTAGTCCTGCCTTGCACCAACTTCCCTCTGTCATGTTTGTCTTAATTACCCATCGTGCTTATCATAGCCCTCCATTTTGGCTCATTTAGCATCCCTCCATCCAGCCTCATTATCCGGCACGGGCTCTTTAATTTATTTCTCTTCTATTACCGTTCCCCATCGGCAGCTAGACCCATCACTTCTTAATCCTGTAAACATTGATATTGGGAGTCAGGATTTTGCACACATTTCTTCTTGGCGTTATCGATAAAGGCATTAGCTCATAGTTTGTCTCAGTACTGTACGCTCTGTCATCAGCGGCAGCAGTCAAACCGGTGGATATATCTGGATATATCATTCAATTCCCCGTTTGCCATCTGCCTCTTCCTTCGTTCTTCTTCTTGTACAGCATCGGAAATACTACAATGAGACAGGATGCATACACAGATACATGTGGGTAAAAATTAGGGACATTCAAATATTCACTGGGATTCTGACTCCCAACCAAGATCAAACTGTCTGTAAGTCCTCCCCGTGTTTCTGTGCTTTTGTTTTTCATTAGGGCTTTTAATCAGTTAAATTTGCTTCCTGGCTTGACGTGCAAGGAGAATTGTTGTAAATGTGAATAGCCCATAAAAGAATGCTTGTATGTCTGTGTCAGCCTTGCGACTAAGCGGCCATTATCCAGGGTGTATCCCATCTATTGACAGTATGATCCCACCTAAGACCCATAGTTGCAAGCTTCGGTTGCAGTCACCCACAGAAGTTTATTGACTAAACCAAGACAAAGCCATCCAGTCAAGGACGCTAGAAGGAATACTGGATTGTTTATTTCCTCTTCTGTTTTCCACTCAAATGGCAGATGTTTGTGTGCTTTGGTAATTAAGGGTCCGTTTTCATGGCTGAGCGCTTATTAGCCAGCCTTAAAGGATGGGAGTGGTCAGCTAATTATCTGGTTAAATGCTGGATACTGGTCTGTGTGTGTACGGGGTGAGGATGGGTGGGTGGTGGGAGGATTGGCTTATGTTTTCGGTAGCGTTGGCGCGTGTGTCTGTGTGTGATTCGATTTTGGGACTGATCCGGATCGCCGTCTGGATCCAGGGTCTGTCATTCACTGGATGGGACAAGGGCCTCTTCTCTCCTCCTGTCTTGTGAAATCTGACACCTCGGGCCCCGTAGTAAAGTCACAGCAGAGGAAGACAGCCTGCAAAAAAAATGATGCTTTAAAAACACCAGGTCGAACTGTGTGTTGACGAACTACAGGCCAACAAAAAATCATAATCAAATGAACAACAGCTCGGGCAGATTTTAGAGACAATGTTAGATTAGTAAGTCCTTTGAAGATACATAATGTGTATATTCACTCACTTAGTGCATATAGGGGGAATTAGCTGCCCTGGCAGAGGTCTGCACTCTCCGGGTGAGGTCTACTTTTGTTCTGGAAATTGTGGTTATAGCGATATGCACGACCTGCTAATGCCACAGTAGAAAGTCAAATAATTTACATTTTTTAACAAATCTCTATATTTTTTAATTAAATATTGGTCATTTTAATTGGTAGTTTAGGTTAGATTATTTTGATTAAGGGTGTGCTATAGGGTAAAATATAATATCACAATTTTCGTTAGCCCAAAAAAAATATTGGAGATTTTGGCTAAAGAAAAAAAAAATCTTACACAGAAGACTATGATATGAGTGTCTTCATTAAACTGTTTTTACTGCAAATTAAATGTATATCCAATCCAATGCTCATCATAATAACATCAAATGGATACTGAACACTGGTGTTGTTACAGTAAGAACGACAATGACGAGCAGAACACTCTAGAGTGATTCAATACAATCTTGGATTGCCATAAACACAGTCTTAATATAGATACAATATTGATGATCCAAAGAAAATTACAATTGTTCCTGCCTCAGCAAAGTTGTGGGCTTGAGGCCAGTTCAGTCAACTACAATCTGCATGTCCTCCCTGTGTTACTGTAGGTTCTCTCAGTACTTGCCATGCACGTTTTAGGACAACTGGTAACCCTGAATGGCCTTTTATTGAATCAGTATGACTTTTTGTGTGTCTCTATGTCAGCCCTGCGACTAAGGCCCATAGTTGCCAGCATGGACTAAGTTTTCTAAAATGTTACCCTGTTCTATGATGTAAAGTAGGTCGTCTACTACTATTGGTCAAAGTGGTAACCCACAAAGTCTGATCTGATGTTGCTGTAGAGACCAGGGGAGGACTGGGGTAAAATAATGTCTTTATCATAATAGAACACAGTCAGTTAAAGAATTCTGTTTTCAGTGACTGTACATGCGGCTGTAGTAATAGTGGTAATGTCAGTGGTAGAGGGATTAGTGGCTTCTTGAAGAGTATTTTTTGCTGTATATTGCTGTTTTCTAGCCTGTCCTTTTTGTAGAATACAGTGGTCTGTGAGCTGTGGATCGATACAGCCTTTGAGAGTGAGAGGGCCTTTAATGTGATCTTCTGAGTGGACAGCTTTTCTTCAAATGCACCTCTTAATCACATCACACATAAATCTCTGCTCTACTGTCCTTAGGCCCGTAGATGTCTGTGTAAAATATACCATACCAGATGTTCTGATTGACCATAATAATCGGGACCAATTCCTGATCTGTTTCTGTAATAGTTTGTCCAATTTAATTAATTTGTGTGATCTGGCGATAAAAGATCATGAAGTATCATGAAGTGGTGACAATCTGCTATGAGATGATCGTTGAATGGGGGAATTTGGTGCTTTGCTCCAGTGTTGGGTGGATGTATGGGTGTTGGATGTACATTACATTTGCAGATAAAAAGGATGTATGAAGACATTGACAGCAGACTAATATTGTGATTACCATAATGGAAATTGTGATCTAGTCTTAAAGCTGCACAACATGATTTGGTGAGTGTAAAAGTGATGTGCCTATCACTGAATGACAGACTCTCTTTACCTAATGCCTCTCCTTCATGACCCTCTATCACGGTCTCACACAAACAAGGAAGTACATACACAAACAAAGAAGTACATACACCAGCCAGGAAGTATGAGAATAACAGAGATCTGGAGTTGACTTTTAATTCTATAAAATAAAAATAGTATAAAAAAGTCGTGATAAAGCTGTGAATTCATCTCACTCACATTATTTTCTTGATAAATAAACAATGTTTCAACCAATCAGAGAGCTCCTGTCCTGTGGAAGCATGTGATTGGTTAAACACTTCCTTCCAGCCCACAGGTTCTAATAACTAAATGATTATCTTTGCTCAAATAAAATGGAATATTAAATACATTCACTCAAAGAGCTACAGTATGGGCACCACCCCGGCTAATCACCGCACAATAAAAGCCCTATTTGGTCTCTATGGTGACATGCCAAATTCTCTAAAAATCTGTTGGCATGGAGTCGCCGGTCGCCTAGCAACAGAGAGCAGGTTTGTGGAGACTCGTCCAAGTGCGGCGGAGCACAGGCGAGGATTTTGTTCCAACTCGGTGACAGATGCATTCTTCTGTTTACGCAAGAACTAAACCATTTCAGAGACACAGATTCATTCAGAAAAGAAACGATTGTATCAAAAGGCTCTGGTGATTATGTTGTACCGGTGACTCAGCCGACGAGATTTTGGAAATGCCGGGAATTCTGTGGAAATGCTTTGAGAGTTTGTGATATTCTTTCCTATCAAATTCTATGAAGCTAATTGAGGCTAATTGCACTGCAGTTTAAGTCTTGATTTAGTTCCATTTAGAGCCAGTTTTAGTCATGATGTGTGGACCTAGTTTAGTCAAAATTGATTCCTAAGATCAGACTTAGTCCTGGTTTTGACCTGATTTAGAGCTAGCATCAAATACAAACATACAACAGTTAAGGTGTATTCCATAACTGTATTTTTATTATTATTTAAAATGTATCTGAGCCTGTTCTAAAATGTAAAATAGGTAATGATCAGACTTTGTGGGTTTCCACTTTGACCAATAAGAGTTTTATTTCAGTCTTTCTCCTGGCTTCTACAGACTACAGACCATTTATTTTACATCATAGAACAGGTCAATTTGAAAGTTTTTTTTTACATTTTATTTCAGGAAACCTCCAGAATACAGATTTGAACCAAAAACAAACACAAAAGTAAAGACCGAGATTGAGGTTCTCTTGGTTCATTATGAAGATGGATCGGATCAGAGAAACGGGCATCTTGTTTCAGATGTTTTGGTGATGAAGTCAGATGTGTTCAGATGGATGTTGGGGTTGGAGCTGTCAGACAGGAGGCCTAGAGGAAGACCACTGGGGAGATTCCTGGGTGAAAGAGGTCATGAAGTTAGTTGAGTTGAGAGAAGTGGATTGTAGTGTTGGAGATGGAGGCAGATGATTCATGGTGGTCACGTCGGAAGGGAATCGCCACGAGGTCACATGATATGATGATTGATATGTATTTAACCAATTTCTGATTTTGTCCTCCCCAGTCGTCCAACACATTAAGAGACACAACATCGTGCTGAAGAGGGAGCTGGGAGAAGGAGCCTTTGGGAAAGTCTTCTTGGCCGAGTGCTACAACCTGTCCCCAGACCAAGAGAAGATACTGGTGGCTGTCAAGGTATGCAAATTCTATCTACACCATCACACTTGGACCTGTATTATGTTCTTTTAAAGATTTTGTTAATTATTATTATATTATTATAAAACTGTAAATGAAACTAAACAAAAAAATCTAAATGTATTTTGGGGAACTGTCCTTTTGCCTCAAATTGAGCCGGGTTAAAATGTTCTTTTCTCTCTGCGGCCAGAGCCATAGAGATAAGCAGTTAGTTAGATAAGCAGAGTTATGACAACTCCATCGACGACAATGGGCCAGTTTTTAAACAGCATTTCCTGGAACTCATTTGCTCAAGCTAAAAGTGCCATTCAAATGTATTGAGAAAGGATGAACTATTTTGAAGCTTTTTGGACCTCCGTTAACTCTCTTATGGCTCTTACGCTCTATGGCTCTGTCTGCTGCTAACCGCACCTACGTATTGAAGTCAAAGCAAACAATAAAAAAGGAAGGTGTATGTCAAAATCTGAAACTAAGTCCTTTCAGCTCCCAAGAAGGTCAGCTCCTCAGCTTATCGAGAGTTACCCAAACAACATTCATTAATAACATGAAAACTGTGATATAATAATAGGACCCCTTTAAACTAGGCATGATTTATATGTGTCTCATCATGACAGATGCCTTTCTTTAAATCATAGAACAGAGTGATATTATATATTTTTTAAATATTTTTTAACAATTTCTTATTTTCGGAAACCTCCGGACTACAGCTCTAGGGTTCAGTGTTGAGATCTGAGACTTATACAATTGAGATATTGAACTGATCGGCCCATATATATATATTCGTAATAGTGTTCCTGAAATATAAACCCGGCTTTCAGATAGATTTTCTTCATGTGGCGTCTGTACACTGCCTATAGACCTTGTACTGTTGTTCTCCCCTCTCTAAGCCACAGCTGGGGTTACTGTCAAACCGCTGATTTCCGGCCTCAGATCAAATGCGTTTCCTCCTGTACCCTTCATCCGACAATCCATCTCCCTCACAAACACTCTGTGTCAGGAATGTAGTGAAACTGGACCGTACTGGTCAGGACGGGCTCATTAACTATAGATGATCTTTGAGAGAGAGAGACCCCTTACTCTGTCCCATTCTAGCTCCCACTACTTCCACTGCCTGCAATTTCTTAGCTGCAGCACTTTTGTACTTCTTCCATTTCACAAGCAAAGTTTGCAACAGAGTGAGATGGTTCTGCTGCTGAGGGGGTGGTGGAGGAGAGGGAGATAGTTCTGATGCTGAGGTGTGATGAAGGAGAGTGAGATAGTTCTGCTGCTGAGGTGGTGATGGAGGAGAGGGAGATAGTTCTGATGCTGAGGTGTGATGGAGGAGAGGGAGATAGTTCTGATGCTGAGGGGGTGGTAGAGGAGAGTTGGTTTCTAAATATAATGCAAAGATTTTACATAAAATCTGGCACTAGTTGACCGCTTAGTCCTAGTTTGGTCTGGTTCTGGTTTAGACCCGGTATAATTTGGGAACCACTGCACTTAGACACAGAAATAGGCACATTCAAACACACACACACACACACACACACACTCATACATATTGGGCGGCAGTGGTGCAGTGGGTAGGCGCTCGTCCTTCAACCAGAGGGTTGGTGGTTCGAGCCCCCGTCCGAGTGTCCCTGGGCAAGACACTTAACCCACATTGCCTATGAATGAATGTGGTTGTGTGATTGGTGTTCGGTGGTGGTGGTCGGAGGGGCCGTAGGCGCAAACTGGCAGCCACGCTTCCGTCAGTGTGCCCCAGGGCAGCTGTGGCTACATAGTAGCTTACCACCACCAGGTGTGACTGGAGTGAATGAATA
>JAVQKC010197560.1:0-29642 GCA_036025475.1 Philypnodon macrostomus | reverse complement strand
AAATCGATACAGTTCGGCGTCTTTATGGTATGCACCTGTGTGCAAATGTTGAAAATGATCCGGCAATTCGTTTTTGAGTTATCGCGTTCACAGCTAGGATCTGCGGACACGGACGCGGACGCGGACGAACACCGACGTGATTCCATAATATCGGCGACACGCTGTTTTCGCCGATATAATGACAAGGGAAAGTGCTCCATCTTGCTTTGGTCAGTGAAAAAATGGGCAAAATGAACATGAATGTAAACAAACTTTTAAAAGAACTTTAGTGTTTATATAGATATATATAGATATATATAGATATATACACACATATATTGGGACAATAAAGTTTATTCTGATTCTGATATTTGTGGAAACTTACAAAAGCTTGTAGAGAAAGGAGGTTTGATAGATTGGCAGCCAGTTATTGAGCCTCAGTGACACAATATAATTTATTTGTGTTAGTGGCATTGTTCTTGTTTATCTGTATTTGCCATATTCTCTCTGTTGTGATTGGACACATTGGTGATACTGCCATTGTCGTCCAGTTCTTCATTACTTGCTCAGTAGGCCTAATGACCCCAGGCGTAGCAACAACACTCGCCTAGATGTTTTTATAAAGGTAGAGGAGTTATTGATATTGTCCCTAATGTAGTGAAAGACAATCGGGGCAGAGCGCTGATGATGTGTGTGTTCACCTGTGAATTTAAATAAGCCTTCAGGTTAAGTAATTGCTTTGGTGTGATTCATTCAAGCTCTGTGCATTTAGCTGACATGAGTGAAACGCCAATGATTTAGACCCACATACGTTTGTTGGTTCAGATTTACATTGCACATTTTTCAGCCTGTACCACTTTGTTTAGTATACCTCATTTGGTTGTCTCGATGGTTACAAAAGAGGTGCCATTTGCGGAGTTATATTTCTATATTTGGTTGGAGAGTTGAGAGCTCAAATTACGTTGTGATTTTGTCAATATTGGCATTGAGTTTTTGTAAACATTTTAAAGGTCTGTGTGTTTTGCATTGTATTTCTCAATTGAGAAGTAATGGATAGATTTTAATAGTTATTAGTGGGCCAGATCAGTGTTTTGTTCTTCTTCATCTTATATGATTTTAGCATATTTTATGATATAGCTAAGAATCACCTAGCCCCAAAAGATGTTTTCTTTGTATTCTGGAACATCAACTGTCACAATGATTTTGTTATAATTGTCTGTTTAAAAACCTGCTAGCAAGGCAGACCATTATTTATTTGGTAACCAAGATTTTGAAATTGAAGTTTTGTCCTTTCGTTTATAGTATGAAATAGTGAACAATAGATGATTCTGAGTTAAACTATAGCTGTATGTAATATGTGTGGCTCCATGTAATGGTCATCCTTGACTGAATCTCTTCAGACATGAGACTGGGAAGAAATGTGGCTCGCACCTTTCTAGATTACTACAAACTCAACAATCTCACTAAAGACAGCATACCAACTCACATTCAACGGTACTATACCATACGGGTACATTTACTGTAGGACCCATACATGTTTTCTCAGTCTCTTGTATTAATGTTTTTATTTTCAGCTCTGAGCCCATCTCCCCGACAGGCAACACTAATGGAAAGGGCAGAGACTCCACTGACAGAGAGAGGGAGAAGACTTTCAAACACTAGACACAGACTGAAAGTGTATCAAAATTCAGAGCACCGTGGCAGGAGGATCCTTCACACTTCATTGCCTCCTGAATCTCCACATCTCAACGGCTATAAGGACTTATTTTCACAGATTTGTAACAGTACGATGGCTGCTATTGCTGGATTATAACCAGATGAAGTTTCCTCCTGGGCTGTTAGGTGACTATTAAAGGTGTATGATTGAGAGACAAGGAGGGGCTCTGGGTCACTCATTTACTTCAGTTCCTCATTCAGACTTTATTTATGTATTTATTTATTTATCACACAGCTATGATTCATAAAGTTGTGAATAAATGCATGTTACTTTGCTGTCTTTGTTAAACTACAGTGGACTACATTTTCATAAATAAATCAAACATATTTAACCACTCATATTTGTATTTTCTTCCAATTTGTATTTTATTTTATTTTATTTTATGCCGCATAAATGTAACTTACTGTACCACTGATTAATGAAGAGAGGTATCTGTGCGGACGCCTGTGATTGGCCGCATTTAGGTCACGTGGTGCTGCATCCGGCTTGTCTGTGGTGCTGCAGCTATGACAACGACATTGAAAAGTTGGATAAACGCCTTCAGCAAAGATGTCTCCGACGAAAGTGCACCAGAAGTCTCTTAAATGCACCATATTTCTGCAAATCCACGCTGTAGGTACCTCTTTTTGCCGCTCATTTAGTGTTAAGTGCGTTAAAAAGTCCTAGCTAGCATCCCAACAGTAATCTTTATTCTACTTCCTCTTTAAATTAGCTAGCTTTAGCTAAATCTCATCCTAAACTCTCATGCTAGATCGTAGCTAGCTTTAAACGTACGTATAAGTTATTTGGACATAAAATGGAAAACTTAAGAATCTGTCTACATTTTCCTATGTAGAGAATGCATTTTTCTGTAAGTACGATACCACATCTAGGAAGCAAATTAATGTCACCCTGTCATTTCTGATCAACAACTTCATTCTTTGGTAGCTAACAATATAGCTTTTAGTCTTCTCTTAATAATATAATTTTTGTAGGTCACATGTCCCGGCCTGTTACTAAAAAAGAAGAGCAATGTCTACCTCAGTGTCCGCATTTTGGGCCAGTACAGAAAGACTCTCTGTGTACCCCCATTGTTCCCACTGCACTTCAACCACAAGATGATCTTTGAGAAGGTGACATTTATGGTACAATTTACAGCACATGAAAATTTGCAATGTCCCCTAAATGCATAGTTTTTCTTGCATGCCTCAACAGCTTTTGGTCTTTTAAGGGTATTTTGAGTTATTTCTGCTTTAAACATCACTGACCTTATCACCTGATGTAAAAAAATACCTCCTGCCCCTGGGAGAATGACAACATTAGATAGTGGCCCATTTATCTTATCTTGTTATAGCTATTGATTTGTTTTGTCTGTACTCTTTCTATTTCCCAGACTTTCCCTGGTGTCGTTGACCCTGCTGATGTAGCTGACCTCCTTGAAGGTAAACGCTCTTCTGGGAGTTGCCTCTCATTTCTTAGGCCTGAATCCTTTAATAAAGCTTATAGGCTATTAACCCAGTCTCCAATCATTAGCTCGCTGTTTACCTGTGCTCTCCTCCTTCTCAGCTGACACCACATATTTTGAGCTGATTCAGATGGTCCCTCCAGGTATGCTTTCTGATGATGCCATATGGGCTCATCCCGACTGCATATTTGCATTACACTGCAAAAATCCAATGTTATCATAGTCTTTGTGTTTATCTATTTATGCTGTTTATTCAGAGGGTGACATCCTGGCAACCTTGGAAGAATGTACCAGAGAGTTCTTGTATCCTGGTCCTGAAATAAGATCAAAAGAAAATATTGCAGGAAGAGAGAAGCTAATGCAGAGGTCCCGCACCTTTAATGTACGTTTATACATATTGATTTTATTTATTTGTGTGACATTTACAGTACATCTGCAACATACCGTAATACATTTACAAAAGGCTGTCAAGATCTATTGCTTAGGATTATGGTAGTACTTTCATAGGAAGTGTTGTCTTCAAGTTGACTGACACCATTGTTACTATTTTCAAGTGAATTCCCCCATGTTTCTAGCTCCTGACAGACAGGTATACAATTCATATAAATGTCTTTTTCCCATTGGCATTTTACATTTACTGCTTCTGTCTGTCTGCCAGACTCAGATGCCACATATACATAACTTTTCAATCATTACACATCAAGTAAATCTCTATTGTCATCATAAATAAATATTTCTCTTCTACCCCTTCATTGTTTTTGCTCTATTGGAGTCTGAAATGTTTCACCCTCTGGCACATTTTAAACACTGGTCCCCTCACAGTCGCTTTTATGTGTTTGTGTTTGAGCCCTACATAGCAATTTAGATGTCTCATTCCAAATGCCATATTATTTAAACATCACTGGAGCCTTTTCTCTTTTCTGCAATTTGTTTTTCTCAAGCCAGGCGTAGATTGAAGATTTGCGGTTGTAAATTGGGCTCCCAAACAGCACCGTTATCTGTCCTTTTGTCTTTATCTCCAACTTAAAGATGTTGTGTTGTTCTTATTGTCTGTGCTCCTCTAGGGAATCTCCCCCAAGGTAGATTTTTCCACAACATCAGTCATTCAAGAAAGTGACGTGGACGACAGCGGGCCCACCTCGCCTGTAAGTGTGCCCTTTTATTACACCTAATAGGCCTGTCCAAACCACAACAGTGCAGCTTATTTGATAAGTCTTTGTGTTTGTACTGGGTTTATCTCGAGTTGTCTGTTGCTCATCTCTGAAGCACTTCAGAATCGGTCTCGGCTTTTTAAATGAGTTTTTATGTCTGTTCATGGTCTTTCAGAACAGCTTAGTCAAAATCGAAACATTTTAGATCTATCAAAGTGGCTCTCATAAGTCAAGTAAATAGTGTGTTTTTCAGACAGTTCAAATACATGGGCTTGAAGATACACTCTGAGCACTAGTGTATATAAGCCTAAACAGTGAAAACCTCTTGAGACCTCTAATGAGTGATATCAGTCCCCATCAGATTTGTCTGCTTTCACCATACATACCACCTTCCATTGTTGCTATGGCTACTGTGTCTATCCATACGCACACAAATTCAAGGGTATCTGCTCTCTCCTTCTGAATGTAATTACCAGGAGGCAGATCTAGGATACTGATAGCGCAACCTCTTTCACAATTTTCTACTAACTGTGAGTTTGCTCAGTTCTTTCCACAAAACCAGTCTTTTTTTTTAACCAAAGCTACTTAGACTGAGGGTCACCTTGTTGAGCACAGCTGGACTAAAACACAACAGAATAATCTCGAAATTGGTGACAGTATGCCTATTTATAAAATGTTCTTCATGTTGTTGGTGATGCACAGTGCTGGTATATCACTTTAAAGACATAAAACGGGCATCTCTCTCACAGTGGTAGGGATTGTTGTGCCAAAAAACCCTACAATTTCCCAGGTGCTACCACCTAAGCTAAGCTATTTGTTTAAATAGGATGTCATTGACAAGGAAGCAGATTGTCAGACTGCTCGGCTGGCCCCTCGGGGGGGATGTCTGGATCAGAGCACCGCTGTGTCTGTCAGATAGAAGAATTTCTCCATTTTCTCTCTTCTAATGGATCCTCAGCATCGGAATCTCCTTTAACTGTCTGCCCACCCACCTGACAAACCATGTTCAGCTCTAATCGCCCTAAGTCCCACCAAACCTCTATAATCAACACCAGTGTTTTCTGCATCTATTAGTAAAGCTGTAAAAACAAATTAGGAAAAATGTGATATCTGATAACTTTGGTGAATCTGGAGACAACAATATAAAGGCTTTTTTAATCATAGACATAATAAAAGATCAGTTATTTATGGAGAAATACAAAACCCTGGACTCACTGGTCAAAACCAGGGCTAAAGCTTACATATATTCCTGGTTTAGTCATTAGTATTCTTTGGGTAGCGTTGAATGTATTCTAAGGTGACTCTTTGATTGAAGAGCATTTGTGTGGTCATGCATTAACATTAACTGCCTCATATTTAAAAAGCTTTTATCACACAGTTACAACAAAAGATGGGACATCTCTCTGGACAAAGGAGCTTCACGAGTCAGAGATAGTGGTGGTTCGGGGGCACAGCATCATCTCTTTATAAATTCCATTAAATGAAAAATTGCTGAAATAGCAGCCTTGATGAGGATTTATTCATCATTTAGTTTTTCTTAAAAATAATTGCGATTTCCCTAATTAGCCTTTAGATTATCTTTGTTTTATAGCCAGGTAATGCCTCTTTATCGTATTAGACTGGAGATGGCCATCAAATGCAATTAACATTTTATCTTAACTTATTTATCCCCAGTTGGCATTACCCCGCAGGAAGTGGGATATTGCGGAGAATGATGTTAGTGGCCATTAGACTTATTGGAGCGATTGTGCCGAGGTTGTCTCCATGGCAGTGCACAGACAGGCAGAGCTGCTGTTGTCGTAACACTTAAGTTGAATGATTTAGCTAATGGTTTAATGCTTGTGTCCAGGGAAAACATGTCTGAATCAGGAGAGCGCAAGAGCAGCTGCCTTAATAGCTAAAATGGCTGACTCTTGTAAATGAACAACAATGTATAGTCTATGGAGACACGTGAACTGCTGAGGCAATGCTGGTGTGTTGCCTTCAATGTAGTTCTGTGACTTTGAAGTATCAATTTATTAACATTGTTGCTCTTTTCATTTTTCTCCCAGAACTGCAGCAAGCGTTCTCCACCGAGAGAGTTTCTGTCCCCAGGCGCATCAAGAAAAATGTCTTCATCTTCCAAACCACTTTGTCAGACCAGCTGGCAAACTCCCACAACCGACGACAGGAATGGGGAGTCTTTGAAAGGGGAAAAGAAACAACGGAATGTAAAGGTGAAAATCCTAAATGAATCCCAGCTTTCCATGCAGTCTCCTCATCCGTCACCACCCAGAAACAAGGATAAAAAGGGTGTTGAAGTGAGGGGAGATTTTGGCTTCCAGCAGCCCACTGTTGCCTCTAGGGCCCGGGCGCTGTCCCCTTACACTCACCGCAGGATGTGCCAGCTTTCGGACGACACCAGGCAGCGGCTTAGCCATCTTCAACTTGGACCTCACCTCTTCAAGAAGCAGACCGACAACCAACCACCATTCTTGGTACAGACCCTCTAAATCATCCCTTCTTTTAGGCCCAAGAGATACACTTTAGCTTGTCATCCGTCTAAGGTTGCATAAGGTTACAAAGTTGACACAGACTTTTACTTTTTACAAAAAGGCCCGACGTCCCGATCCAAAGCGATGTAATCAAGCGGCTTAAAGGAGAACTTTTTAGAAGAATACTATAGATTGGTATAAATGCCAAATCAAGTTGGTTCAACAGGGGCTCTATCAAAAGGTTTATTAAAAGTAAATGCCACTGATCAGTGATATGACGGCGGACGAGGTTATGAAAATATTGGGATCGCAAAGACGTGATGTAGTTCAGACGACAGTGGGAGCTTAATGTAACTTCATCTACAAGGCAGATTAAGATGAGGGCATAAAAAGAGAGGGTTAATCTTTTTTACCTGAGCTTTTAATGGATTTTGACGTCATAGAAATATTTCAATGTAATGTCGCCCACAACCCTCACCAAGGGGCTTAAATCTGCTGTAATAGTAGTTAGATTGCTACACTGTTTATTAAGACTTTAATTAAGGCTGTATCGTCGTTGCAATAGAAGATTTGCATATAAAAGGAGTGTTGATCTCGTGGAGCCTAAGGGGAGCATACAGGAGACAGACGAGCACAGCCTAGTTTCTCATTTCCCGCCCTCACTGCCTCCCCTTTCTTTTTGTCTTTCATTTATATCAAGTCTAATTCAGAGGTATAAACATCAAAACACACTTATTTAAAATTATTAGATGTTGGGTTTGTGTATGGTGTTTCTAAAGATGTTCACCTCAATACAGCAGGCATTTTATTACAGAACACTCCCCCCCCCCTCCACTTGGTTTGTCCCAGGGGAATGTAATGTCAACAATTAACCCTGGTAATTGAGAGTCTGCGATTAACAAACAGATATGTAATGAAGTAGCTTGGCCTCATGGTGAAAGCATTATCTACAACATTTAGAGCCTAGACTCAGGATTTGAGTTAGTACTGAAAAGCACAGGAAATCCGACCGGAATTTAGCTAAATAATGTTAATGCTTTTGCTGGGAATTATATGTATCGTTGGTATCGTTTGGATCTCTGTCATTGGCAGGTCCTTCGGTGCTCTAACGACTCTCTGATCGAGACTCCCTCATCCGCTCCACACGACGGAAGCATACCTCAGCGCCTCATCAGCTTCACACCTGATCACACAGGTAGGACCCTAGAGGCACACTGTTAAAAATAGAATCGGCTTTTTACTTTTTAGGAAACTACAGGATATACCCATTGACATTTTATGTGTTGTTTGTAGTTTCATAACTGCACAGCAGCTATAAAACTGTTAACAGATTTGACAATGAATAAAATGCATCCAGACCAATTTTTTACAAAAGTTGTAAAAAGTGTTTGTCCTTGTAGATCCTTCTCTCCTGGGGAGTTACAGGCCACATACAGACAGAGTAAGAGATCTTTTCAAGGTTTATTTGAATAACAGTAACAGTACAGCGCTCGTAATCAAGTATTCAAACAAAGCATTTAGCCATAATTACAACCAGATTGCGACTCGTAGCACAGATGTTGGGATAATACAATCCAATATCAAATTCAATAACAACTCTATTAATAAGTTAACTGGTGACTTCTTTAATATAAATAAACTACACAGTTGTAGCCAAACAGTGCAGGCATGAAAGCACCAGTGAGTGCCCCAACAGTGAGAGAACAGAGAGAAACAGAACATGAACAACAAACAATATTTAACTGTGTCTTTTCTTTGCCCTCTTTCCTTTTTTCAGATACAGTCAGGTTATGTGAGGACCCAGTCGCCTCCCGGGGCATTGTCCAGACATGATCCTCACTCCAAAAGCCCTGAGTCCGGCACGAATGTGTCAAAGTCCTATAACTCTCCAATGCCCAGACACTCCTCCCTGAGAGAGAGGTATACTTTTATGAGCTCTAGTCAAGAAATCAGATAAAACAAACGAAACTGTTGATCAGCAGTGTCTTTAAAGGACATAAATCAAGCCCTGGGATCCCAGATCTTTAATTCTGATGAGACTTGACAGGCAGGATGAATTCCCCCCCACCTTCTAAATTACAGGAGCTGATGTCTTGTCATGTTTGTTCATTACTGCGAATAGAGGCCGAGAGAAGGGAAAACAACGAGGAAAATGTTATTGATTTGTGTTTCAGCTCGAGTCTGATGCATTTGACCCGATGCACGCTTTAATACATTCAGAGGGACCTTGTCATCGATCATGGCAGCTGCGAGCTGAACACACTGATGGGAGCGATGTGCCGTTCTGTTTGTTTGTGGCTGCTCCCTTTCCTCCGCTCAGTCCATAAGTAAACATTAAAATCAATAGACAATCTTAAACCGCAAAAGTAAATTGTAGAAAATGAATGATACTTTCCTCACAATTGAAAACGCGACACAAGTTGCAGGGCAGGAGATTACGGACGGCCCGTGTAGATTCCCTCTGACGGGGAGAGGGCACGTCTTCCTTCACAACTTTGATGTATAAAGAAAATGATAGATGCCAGTGGCAGCATTTAGCCCCTAAGCCTCAGAGTCTCAGTCTATTCATGTCTCTGGATGATTTGTCCTTGATGACTTTTTGAAGCAGGTAGTAGGTTTATCTGATTACACATTGAAAACACTGTGCACACACCGCCGGGCCAAGGCACCAACCACTCTGTTATAAACACGGTCGAGGCGCAATACTGAAATTTATTACAGTTCACTTCTGTCTGTCCGTCAGAGAAATGTTATTTCCTAAAGGTCTGCGAGAAGCCGGAGCCAGTAGACACATTTATATTGCACTGATGAAGCACATTTTGGACTCAAGTGAAATTACTTATCACGCAGTTGCACAAAGTTGGACATGAAGAAACTATTACTTAGAGCTCACCATATTGTGTTTAAATGTTGTTACCAAATGATGTAGATGTGTGTGCTGTGAGGCTTAAGGTTCACGCCCTGCTTTATGTTAGAGCACAGACTAGTGGACAAAGTGAGGTCCTGCAAGAAAACTCAAATGATTGATTTTGGTATTCAACCCAGTTTTGAACTCTTGCTTGATTTAATATTTTATTTTAATTCAGCATTTTTTTATATTACAGTGCCATATTAGCAATAATGATAATCTGATGTTTTTGCCTTAGATTTCGAGCTAGTGAGCCCAGCCCATCATACAGCGAGCAGATTCACAGGCGTGTGCAGACCATCCTTCGGACTCACAAGGCTGTATGTGGGGCACCCGGTGATTTGACCTAGTACACAGACTCATAACTATGTAAACAATGAGTTAAACTAATGTGGCATACACGCACATTTCCACTTAAATTCCCAACGATCATGCTGCATTTGAAAGGTTTTTTTGTTCAAAGAGATCAGTGTCTGCCTACCACCCTCCGTCCGCCCTTATGGTGAATCCAAACAGAGATGTCGCCTAATTTCTCCAAAGCCATGTGTGAAATTGGATGGAGAATAAAGCTGCAGCGTTGTGTGTGTGGGAAGAAGAAGACATTGTGGATGTAAGCTGCAGCTGTTTAGGGGCTCATCTCTCACAAAACACAAAAGACAGACAAGGAGGTAGCCCAGAGCCACCACTGGGAGGCTGCGATTACAAAAGACAAGAGCAGATTTAAGATGGGAATAAAAGTATTCTTAAGGAACAGGAGAGAACTGTATCCTGAATGAAGGCTGAGTGATTTCATTTTAAAGTGTTGCACCAGTGTCAGTATGACATGTAATAAATTATGCCTGAAGTTTTGTCAACAATTCCAGCCAATAACTTCTTTAATAGCCACTAGATGTATTATAACATGAAACTTCATATGAGCTTCATTAATATTTTTATTTTGTAAGTGTTTCACACAGTATGCACAAATAAAACCAGGATTTAATGTTTTCAGACTGTCCAACATTATTTATGCAGCAAGCCATCATTGTACAGCTGTTAATATGTGTCTGTTATGTATCGGTATCCATAAAAATATTCTGTCTTCATGTGCCAAGCCTTCAGATTTGCTTTTTGTGGAATTTGTTTTTCATTTTGCGCCTCCTGCCAGAAGCCTGCGCCGCCTTCTCAATCATGATCGACTGGAACTTCTTCTTGTTTTTGCTGTTGACAAAAAATAAATAGCCGTTTATCGCTGCAAATCCTTAATAATAACATAACATTTGTAAGGGATATAAATACAAGCACAATGCCTATAGAGTTATATAGTGACTTATTGTCAATAGATTTAGTTCAATACTTGGAGTGTATATTCAGTCTTCGGTATAACAAAATACACAACTAAAAAAATACACATTTACTTTGTGATCATTGATTTTTGTTCTCTACTCACTGCCTGAACTCTGCATCTGTCAGTAGCTCCTCCACCATGGTCCTCTTCCTTCCTTTCTTTGGAACACGGGAATGATAGAAGTCCACTGGGTTGTCCACAACTGTACCCATCTGCAACATAGACCCAATACGTGTTAAATAGGAAATGTATTTGCACACTTCAGTCAATGTTTTATATAAATATATATATATATAAAAACAAGTCAAACCTGGAAGTATTTGGGGAAGCCATCTCTGTCGTTCTTTTTGTAGAAGCGTGTGGAGTCCATGGAGCCCCTCATTCTCAGCAGCTGCAGGTCTCCCTTCAGCTCTTGTGTGATCTCAGGGGCCTTCATGTTAAACCAAGCATCTCCTGTTGTTTTTTCCCTCTCGGCCTGAAAAATCAAAACACATCTAAATACATACCTGGCTTTTGGACCATACGCTCACTGGCCTGGACTCTGGAATAAATAAGACACTAGACATGCTTGTATGTGAAAATGCCAGGACCTCAATCTCAGAAACACTTAGCATTTTCTGTTTGTTTTTAAGCTATATAAATCTACTGGCTCAATGCAATGCGTTCACAAGTAAATGGGTCCATCCTTATTTTTGACAATATCTCATGATAACGACTTATTGAAACTTACTCTGCGTTGAAGTTTTAAGGTACGTTTGGATTCTTTGTACGGAGGCACTGCTTCCTTCTTTTCAAAGTCAGGACCAATTATGCTCTTCTTCATCACCTGTGGACAACAACAATGGCAATATGCATCAGTGAAAGCACCACATCAGTTCATACACATCAAAGGCCAAACTCAAACACAAGTGGAGAGAACGCAACAGTGGCTTGTGTATTGGATTTAGTCGTCCTTGCATAACCATAACGTTTATTATTCAGTCTGCATTGTGTCTGCACGAAAAATCAATGACTTATTTACCTCATCTTGGATCTTCTTTTCCTTTAGTTTTTGTAGTGAGCCGGAGACCGGTTTTGATTTACTGCCATCAAAACTGATGTATAAACCCCCGAGATCTTTCATTCTGATGCCAGGGTCAATACGGCTGGACAACTCTTGGCTGAAACACACAAAAAAAAACATGATTCACTAGTGTATGTAATAGACCCACATCTCTGACAAATACATTGATACTGTATTGTATTGGTGACTCTTTCGCAGTAAATCCTTATGCTTGCCTACTTTTTAACATATTAACTGAGGACATAATCTTCTGCCATTGGGGCATAATAAAAACTCTGTTATTCCCTTTATTTGTAAGTGATAATAATTACTTCTGTATGATTGGTGTACATTAACTAGTGCCATTTTAAATAGGGATGTGGAATATCTTGACCGATACCGATATTTCAATTACCAATTTGACCGATACCGATATTTCAATTACCAATTTGACCGATACCGATATTTCAATTACCAATTTGACCGATACCGATATTTCAATTACCAATTTGGCCGATACCGATATTTCAATTACCAATTTGGCTGATACCAATATTCTTTTAACATAACATGTTTTAGTGGGCTAGGTTTCTTGAAATTAAAAATTATCATTAAAATAACTTAAAATTTTCTCTTTTTTTAATTTATTTTTTCACCCTAAATTTAGACTTTTTGAATGGGCTTTTCTTTCTCTGGCTGTTTCTAAACCTAAAAATTAGGAGTTATCCTTTTTGAACAGGTTAACATCAGCCATCTGTATAGGCCGATACCGATCTTATGAATATATCTGTGCATATCCAGCTAAATTAGACAACAACTTTGTGAACAGTTTATGGACTTTATGCTGTAGTAGGCGTAGTTTGGCTCTTTATGCTGTTTGCTCACTTTACATGCACAGTACATGTTCTTCTATAGGCTTCATCTATAGTGTGGTTACCCGTAGCTAAATACTTTCACTTTTACGGGAGTGTGCCTGCGGCGTTATGAGGGCGGCTCCAGCAGGCTCAACTCTGATGAACAGATGTTTTTATAGAGTCGCTTTGTGTGTAAAGAGTCTCTCTAAAAGAAATGAGGCAGTTTTTTAAGGTGAAATCTTCTAGTGTTATTTTAACATACACAGATCCTGGGTGAACAGGTCCTGGTAAATGTGGTTATCTTTATTTATCTGGTGACAACATAAACCCCTGGATGAGTTGGCACTACTTACGAATGACGATTTCTGCTCGAGAAGAGGATATCTGCCCCTTCATCAACATCGTCATCATCCTCTCCCTCTTCATCAACAAACGTCTCTTCCTCTTCATCAGCAGCTTCCTCTTCTGGAGCTTTGTCTTCCTCTCTCGTCTCACCCTTGTAGTAATCCTCATCGGCCTCTTGCCCAGGCCTTGTGTCAATCATAAACAGTCCATCAACTAATTTAGTAACGTCAGGCTTTTTAGGCCGCCAGTGTTCACCAGCCGTCTCTAAACTCTCCTCCTCATCTCCCGAACTGTCCCCCTCATCATCTGCATATTTATCATCATCATCATCTTCTTCCTCACTACTGTCTAAAAGGGTTCCAATATTTTTACTTTGGAGCACAGCGCCCTTATCTGGCTGCTCCTGACTTGACGTTGCCTGAATTGGTTCATCTTGGTGCAGGTCCATTTGAGGAGAAGGCCCTTGGATGGAATCGACCACCTCCTGCGCCTCTGCACTCACTGAACTGTCATCCACTTTATCTCCTCCTGGCATTTCATCATCATCATCATCATCATCCTCTCCTTCAGCATCCAGTTTTTTATCGTCTAAAACGTCCACAACTTCCATGGCTTCATCACTATTTTCTATTATTTGTGGTTCACATGTGGTACTAACAGAGGCTGATTGAAGAGACTGTGACCGCTCTGGCGCCTGGACTGTTTCCTGCATTATTTCTAAGTCGTTATCGACCATGCCTTCAGTAGATGGCTCCTCCTGCTGGCCCTCAGCCATTACTACAGGCTCCTCAGCTGTTACTTCATCTAACACTAGGATGGGATCAGGGGAAATTTCCTCATGCTCTTCAGTTGTGGGTTTCTCCAAAGAACTTTCAAGTTCTTGATTTGTTTCGGTCGGTGTGATATCGCTATGCTCGTCTTTTTCTTCCTCTAACAATGTGCTTTCGGCATCTTCAGCAATTATCGTGCTCTGCAATCTTGAATCGTTTAATGGGTCTTCCTCATCGGGTTGCACTATAGCTTTCTCTAAAACAATGCTCAAATTTTTAGTCAACATCGCCACCCCTGACCTGGTCCGGCTGCTGCTTGGAGTGCAGTCTGAGTCCGATTCTGTTAATTTAGATTTACTATAATTCGGCCCTGATTCGAAGCCTTCTGAGTCGCATGATTGTGGTTCACTCACGATTTTAGTGGCTGCTGCTCTGCCTCTAGCGGCTCTTGTTCTGCCTCTAGCGGCTCTTGTTCTGCGTGCTGTTGGAGCAGGAGACTGGGAGCTCTCTGAGGATTCCTCCAGATGCACTGGGATTGCATGGAGTTGCCTTCTGGATCGTGTAGTCCTGCGTGTGGACGATTTAGCCGCATCTCCGCTCACACTGTCAACATCGGACACTTCCGAGTCTATAATTCGGTTTCTAGTTATTCGGGACGCAGTCTTGGGGGAAATCTTGTTACCTTTCACCTCACCAGAGTCCGAGGCATTTGTGATTTTTTTCTTTCTGGTGCTTCTCCGTACTTCGGGCCTTGGCGCGGATACGGCAGACGAACACGACTCCACCTCAGAAACGTCATCTTCCTGGATGATCGCACGAGGCAGTCTCCTTGTGCTTCTACGTGTGAGCGGCGCTTTGACGTCTGAAACGGCAGAGCAGCACGAGTCCACGTCTGATAGGTCCCCCCCGTGCACAGAGCCCAAAGGAGAGCAGGGTTTTTCCGGGCTGTGCAGTCTTGAAGCTCTGGTGCATCTTTTTCTGGCCGAGCATGAAGGGGGGCTGCCTTCTGCGATTTTCTCAAGTTGGCTGCTGGCTTCCTCCACAGTGCTCCGAGGAGGACTCTCAGGGGCTTTGGCTGAACTTCTGGTTCTCCGTCCTGTAGATGGGGTGGCCTGGGTAGAAAAAAGAAAAAAAAAAGATATATTTTTATTTACTAACCTGGAACACTAGATTAAAAGACAACCTCATAAATCATTTAGCTGTAGAAACAATACTACCATTACCACGTGCTGCAAAAACAATAAACTAACCTTAACCTTATGGTTATTTTTCTTTAGCGCATTGGGGAAATATTATTTGTTTTATCTGGTTCAAAAGGGGGATTCGATTCAAAGTTTACAAACTATGCGGACTGACGCTACCACGTGATGTGAGCGGCTCCAGCTGAGTCGCTCCTGCCTTCACTTACTTCACATTCAAACTCCACACGGTCGCAGCACGTTTATACATGTACATCGGGTATTTCTATGAGACATACCTGAGCTACATTGGTGTGATCAGAGTCAGATTTACTCGGGGAGCTCACGAGTACTCCACTCCTGGTGGCCACCATCTTGGACGATCCTCACTGCCACTCCACTTCCGCATAAAGACCAGAGCAATCGAAATGAGTGCACACTGGCTTTTTGCACACACAGAAAACAGGTTGCGCAGCACTTTACTGTTGTTCAGATTAACTATGACACACCTGCTCACTATCTGTGTCTCGTTCATAACGCTTTAGCTTGTTTGGACTCTATTTTACGTCAAAGATGTTTCAATTGCACAGGTCAAATAGATGATAACAGATTAGAGATTTGCACGGTTATTTACATGTATATGGAGTTGAATCTAGAACAAAACTATTGAAATAATTTTGGTACAAGCAGTTGAAATGGGCAAAGGAATAAGCCAGCTGTTGAGGTTAGTGATTTTAATAAGCCAGTTCATACAGATGGGTTTACAGTACTTTGGAGAATCTGCTTAATCCTTATGTTTTACTGGACCCTGTCTGCAGGAGCAGCATTGATTCAACATACAATCATTACTTTCATATATTCTTGGATTTCCCAGTGCAATAACAGCACATGAAGATGCATGACACTTGCATTAATCTCATGAGCATGGTATGTGTAAACAATGCATTAATAGAAACAAACATTTCAAATAAAGATAAATAAGTGTTTCTCAAACTGCATCAGATCACTTACAGTTGTTTAGTTCATTTTAGCTTGGTGACTAAACTGGAATGCAAATGAAAATTAAATTGGAGGAATAAAATCTGACTTTACTCTCACATTTAATCTTGTCTTTTCCTTTTATAGAAAACACATCAGTTTGAGTCGTAGAGAGGCACTTTACAAAAATGTATCAATATACTCTTTCTGCTTTTGTTGCATAAATCAGATCTTCTTTTGGTCGGTGTCAGGGCCCGTGGAGTTCTGACTTCCATTTTGTGTCACAGTTCATCTTTTGTGGTACAAAAATAATTTGAGAATAAACATGACATCATCCATAAGTTTGCAGTTTGCAGTTTAAAATGAATAAAATGACAGCTTCATCCCTGCATCTTTACGAACGCTCCGTGCTAGGGGCTTGCCTTCTTCGCACTGACAAGGTAACCTTTGGACTTGATGATGCCTCTGCTCTTGACAATAATAGAGTATCGCAGTACCCACTCCAGCCTCCAGTCGGCGACACTGAGGTCCTGCGCTCCCTCCTGGAGCGCCTGCTTGAATGCAGCTGCTGACATTAGCTCTTGATAGTAAGAACAAGGACAAATACATTAGATAAGTTTGTAACCATACACCATCCTAATTATATCACTGTTTTCAATAGTGCTTTGAAGAAGGACTGAACTGTGGTCTCAAACGATTACATGATACACGTTAAAAACCAGAACCATTTAAACAGCAGTTCATACTATTATTTGATGTCTTGACAGTATAGATGCTGAGGGACACAAGAACACTTAAGGTATTACAGAAACTAGTGTCTATTAATGACACACTTGACAATAAAGCAGCTTTAAACATAATAAAGGCTACTTCTGAAGCTACCTCAATCAAACAATAATAGCCTTACCCCAAGGTCTACTATTGGTTGATTGTTCTTAGGCCCCACAGAGTAGAGGGTCCCCGCATCTCCAGCAAAATGTTTCCAGTTCCATCTCGATCGCTTGTCTAAATAAAATCCTGTCCCGACCCCGCCCATATGATCCCAATCCCATCCCACTCCCGCATATAATTTTTTAGCAGTAAAATTTCAGACTTCCCAGAACTGGATGAGATCTGTTTTACATTTACCCCTTTATTTTTTGCACCAGCTTCAGACCCAATTAGTTTAGACATGAGTATGTCCTGGTTTAGTTTTATAGATTTGTCATGGCATATTGATTTTATGGTATTTGTGCATTCCCGCTCGTGCCCACTCCCAGTCATTTTCCCCCCGTCAATAGCAAAATTCACTCCAGTCCCGCTCCCAAAAAAATTCCCATATCTATGAATATTTTTTTTTTTTTTTCAGTGTGCCTAATTACTCAAATGGACAGTAAAGACTTTAAGTAATATTTTAAAAATGCATGTTTTAAACAACTTCCATTAAACCTTTAAGTTGACTCCTTCCAATGTATCACAGTTGTTACTGACAGTGGTACTCTGTTTCATACACACCTTTGGGGTCGTTGTGTGTGAGCAGTTGGATGTCAAACTCTTTAGCAAAAGCTGTGAGGTCTGGAGGCATGACGCAGCAGGAGGCTAAGTTCACCTGGTTGCTGCTAGGCTTCACCTGGACCAAGAGAGAGAAGGAATTGAAAACAAATATTCAGTACAACAATTATTTCAGGCCTATTCTCAGACACAGGCCTATTCTCATTCCCACCTTCGCCCAGTTGTAAAGCTGTTCCAGCAAATCTTTGTCCAAATCGGAAGTGCCAATAGCCGCTATCTGCTGGCTCCTGACGAGTGCCTCCAGCTCCTCCCAGGCTGGCTGTAGGTGGGACAGGGTGGGACTGTCCCCCTCTGGGGGCCCAGGTGGTGCTATTATAACAGAGTCCAGCTGGGACACCGCCAACGTCTGGCAGGCTGAAGGTGAGAAACATTTGTGATTTTCAAAGTGACATTGAAGAATATGTATTTTTTTTTTATAGTGGATCAAATGTTCCACAAAAGCGTACCCATCTCAACTGCATCTTTGATTGAAGACTGAGCAGACTCGCACAGAAACAACTTGGCTGCAAAGAACAGGTACAATAAACATACTTTGCTCAATTAACAAACTCTTATGAATTACTTTATAGTGATTCAAGACCAACCTGAAACCTTCAGCTCCTCCCTCTCTTCAGGCGTTATAGCATCAGTTGCTTCAGGAATGGAGCAGTCCAGTGTATCTGAGAAGTCCTTTATGATAAGGGGAAGAACCATTATCATATAAAGTGAAAACATTTTCAAACTGTGTGTGTACCCATTTTGTCTAAAACACAGTTTCAAATGGAGTTGCTGCACAAGAATATTTAAGAATCATAAACTGAACACATCTGGGCCCTTTTTTCATGAATCCTTGACCCTTTCTTTACAAGGTTCTTTTATACAAACTTTTCATCTACTGAGAAACGTGTTTATTTATTTACCTTCAACCATATTTTAAACCATTTAACATTACACTTCACACTTACCACTTAACATAAAAGAAGCAGAGTTTACAGTTGCTTGTATATAAACAAAATCCTTAGGCAAAAGTGTTTCTCTCACTCCTAAGCACAACATGAGACCTGATGTGTTGGTGCTTTTGGCAGCTAACGCAGCATGAACATTTATTATGACAGTGCTTTTCAGTTTGGCCAGAGCTGTCCTTTGATGTCTAACACTGGTTTTTATTTTTCCAGGCCTTGGAATCCAGCAGCACTGTAGGATTGTGTTGTAGCCAATGAAATATTTTTGTTGTGATTATATTTTTAAATTGGAGTGAAATACTTTTGGGTGAAATTAACTTCAGTAAATATATGATAATTGTTCTCACCTCTATAGTCAGCCTTGTCTGGGAAAACCAGTCACTCAGGGTAGCTTGAATGCAGTCTTGAAGCTTAAAAAAATAACAAAACAATGTGTACTAGAAACTAGAGGCCCAGTAATGATTGCAGAGTTATTATGTAGGACTTGTAAAAGTGAAATCCAAATGTATGCAATGTAAGATTCATTAAACTGTGGCTTTTGGACAATCAAACATTGGTATAACTTGGATTAAGATCATTAACTTTTTGACCAGTCTGTGGAGGAAGTGGTTGAGCCTGTTGTGCTCAATTCACTTTGATATGCAACTAACTTTTGTCTGTATGTGTCTAGTTTTCTGACTGTGTTTACCGTGATTTTTTCAAATGGGACAGTACACATTAATTAACATGTGTTCATCAGTCCAACACGTAAATGTGCTCATGGGTTGATTTCCATCTGTGCTGATGGTAAAGGCACATAACAATCACACGACTACATACATACCAATAAAATCGCAGTAGTAATAAAGTCACACATCAAGGAGAAAGGTTAAGACATGCAATAAAACACACTTCAATCTCAGATTAGACAAAGCACAGAACACAAAAGACACAAGAGAACATTAGTCTCTTCACTGTAGGGGAAAAACATGCAATATTTGATTTTCAAATATTGCGATCTTGATATTGCGATATTTTGATGGTTCTATTCTGCAGAACAAGATACTGTGTTTTCAAATCTACTAAAAGAGGAAACAATAAATCTATTATATTATATAGTTAATACCCAGCTCTAATGGAAAATGCTTTAAGCAGTGTCAGATATAAGACCATGTCATTATATGATATATATTGCAGATACTTGCGACACGGATATTGCGATAACGATCATTTTGCGATATATTGTGCAGCCCTACTTCACAGACAAAGTAATTAAACCTGTCAACTTGAAGTTAGCTTGATGGCTAACTCGTGTACACTATGAATATGAACATAGTATTGAGTTGTGCATCCAATAAGGTTTTATGAGATTAAATATTGCCAGACGCTTGAGTTGGGGTTACTTAGTTACCAGAGCTTGACATGAACTGTGGCTACTATTCCCCAAAATGTACTGCCCAATTAAAATTTTAACAAAGCTGATTGATTTCTCTGATTTTCTTGTTAATATTTCATGAGACCCTGGGTGTCTATAGAGTTAAATGAGGGCCTAATTATAAAATATATGCATAAAATAGACAGCGTGGCTAGTGGGACTAAATGGGTTACTAGCCAAAGCTAAAATCTACCAGCATCTGGAAGGTTGGCTAGTGTTAATGTCAAGCTCTGTTAGTTACCATTAGCTTATATAATGAGTTAGGCTAGCAAGTGGCTAATTTGCTAACAGACTGTTGACATAAGCGGCACACTGAAGATTGCAGAGGTTAGGCGTTTACCTCCTCGCAGGGGGAACTAGGGCACTTCTTTTTCAGACGATTCCTGTTGACTATGTTCCCGGTGTGAAGCCTGATCGTCTTGGCTTGGTTGAACATTTTGGCATTGGCGCTGCTCATGTTGTCCATGTGCTTCAGAGGCGAGCTTTACTATCGAGTCTGAAACAGTATAAAGAGACAAGGAGCTTTATATCCGCTTCTTCTGTATGTGCTGAGTAATGTATCTGCCCTTCCTAAATATTTAAGGTGTTCAAAAGGCTGTCTCAGGATGACTTGCACTCAGTAAGTTGACGGACCTGCTGCTGAGCGGCGGTGCACTGGTGCTCATGGAGGAGAGCCGGAGGGACACGCCTACACCAGGCTCGGCTCCAAAACCTGGACTGGACGCTCGGGTAAGGACCATTTTAGGACCAGCAGCGGATCATAGTGGACTCAGGAATAGACTAATGAGTGAAATACCACATCTCACCGCAAGAGGGGAGTGTTGCGCTTATTTTGGAAGGTCTAGGCCAGTGGTTCTCAAACGGTGGTACAGGTACCGCCGTGTATGAACTCTTTCTTTTATTAGACCTATTCGCAAGTCTTCAACAGTGTTTAGGCTTGATATGGTTTAATTTAAAGCTCATTTTATTCCTGTTTTAGTCATACTGGTTTTAGCACAGTTTAGACCTTGTTTTAGCACAGTTTAGACCTTGTTTTAGTACAGTTTAGACCTGGTTTTAGCACAGTTTAGACCTGGTTTTAGCACAGTTTAGACCTGGTTTTAGCACAGTTTAGACCTGGTTTTAGCACAGTTTAGACCTGGTTTTGGCACAGTTTAGACCTGGTTTTAGCACAGTTTAGACCTGGTTTTAGCACAGTTTAGACCTTGTTTTAGCACAGTTTAGACCTTGTTTTAGCACAGTTTAGACCTTGTTTTAGCACAGTTTAGACCTTGTTTTAGCACAGTTTAGACCTGGTTTTAGCACAGTTTAGACCTGGTTTACACCTAGTCCATTTGAGATGTATTTCTCTTCTTTAGTAAAGCATCTTTCTGCACTAATTTTATTCATAGCTTAGTCCTGAATTTCCGACCCATGTTGGCCAATATAATATTTTCTGGGGTGGTACTTGAGATAAAAAAAAGTTATATATTTTCTATATAGACACTTTATTATCAGATATGTGCTGCTGGAGCCAATGTGAAGCAGGTAGGCAGTGTTCTGTAGACATTTGTTGTAACTGGGGGTTTATTTGAGTTTCTCAAAACCACGCTCCACGTATTTTCACTACAGAACTGCCATTCCATGTAAACCCTAGATGTGGTTATTTATATCTCAGTGGGTTATACATGTAAATCCTAGTCAGCTATGACATCCACATTGTCTCTGGATTACAGTAAATACATTTAATAATTGAACTCAAAAGCCTGAAGCCTATGGACATTTTTTATCAGGGATCAAATTGGTAACCTTTGAGTCAGGAGTCAAGATGTAGGGGGATTTTCTTTGCTAAACGTTGAAGCACAGTGGAGTGTGAGTGAGAGACTGTGTCCATGAATGCTTGACCCTGCATTTGGTGTTGAATTATTTCTCATTTTAAATATGAACAGATAGTTGTCTCATTACAAAAACTGCTCAGGGCCTAATTCTGTGTAAAGGGAATGTTGTGAATGCTTTCAGTTCCTTACACTTCTTCTGAAACACAAAAGCTTTCACTGTTGCTATTATTTATGTTGAACAATAAAAATTCCCACAATGCAACTCCACAATATCCTTTCTCTTCATAATATGTGCCAAGTTGATTATTGCCCCCTGGAGTTCACAGTCACACACATGTACAATGTTAAAATAACAATTTCTTAGAAACACCACCATATCAGTGAGATTTCATAATAATTTTACCATTATCAGCATATCTTCAGAAGTGAGTGTATCCCATTGGGAATGACCTCCACAATCTAACTCTGTAAATCAAGTTGTGCACAATACACTCAGGACACAGACAGACCTTTTAGGGAATTGCCTTCCTCCCGACACATGAGCATTCGCCTCTAACTACTGAAAAAAGTAAGACAAACAGAGAAAGGGTTAGCTTCAGTTCATCTGTGATTGGTTACGCTCGGCCTTATGGGAGAGGACTTTATATAATCTAGTGGTTGGACTGAGGCTGTGTACATTGTGTGCTGTTACCAGAAATAAATGCGCTTGGCTTCTTATCTTACAACGTCTTTCTAGACTTTCTAAACTGCTGTGTGCTAACAAAACACTGTTTAATTATCTGTATGATGTTATGTGTGAAAAGAGCCCCACACATGCCTCTATGTTCTGTTTGATTGTGCTTTTTGTGTTTAGGACTTTGAGGTTGTTTTATAAGCATGGAGAAAAGCAGCAAAATAGTTTATAGAAAATGTATTTTTTTACTTCACATTTTGTTCCTCAGTTGCAAAGTACATAGCAAACTCATATTACAACCAGAAAATGCAGGGTTCAATTAGGTATTTGGTGTGTGCTTGTGGTAGAAAAACATCTCAAATGTAATTGCTTTTTAACTAAAGTAATATTCTAGTATAACATGTATATATATATTTTACAACATTTTTATAAAGGCAACCAGTCTACGCATCCACCATCTCTACCAGTGATGATTTCAGTGATAGCAATACAGTTCAGTACTTTAGAATATTTAATATACTCCAGATGATTTGAAGAGTTGTTAAGTGTCTTCAACCAAGACTGAACAAAAAACTCTTGTGGTTCACTTATCAAATTTCACTTGGGGCTAAAAATCTGTAAAGCTGAAGTGTTGACAAGACAGAAGAGGTGTGGTGAAGTATAGAGTTTAACACTGGGGGTGGGCACATCTCATGCATGCACTATAAGACAATGGAGGCACTGCTAAGACTAAGGGCATTTCTTGAAAGATTAAAGAGGTATTTCCCTGCATGACTTTCATAATACTGCTGATGTTACAAGACAATAGACTGCAACCATGTACATTTCTATCAGGGGTCAAACTGTTAACTTTTGCCTTCAGAAGCCAAGGCGGATGGGAAATTTTCTAACAGGAGCCAAAGTTTTCAGCACGCAGGGGGTGGGAGAGAGACTGGATCTATTTATGCCCTGCCTCTGTTTGATTGAACCATTTTGTTACAGTGCAGCAGATCAGACATCATCACCAACAACATCATGAAGGTTCAAATAATGCTCCTGCTCCTGCTTCTCAACTGCCTGTGTCTCAGCATGGCACAAGGTAAGATAACTTTGGCATGCAAAATACTGAACAAATTTGATATCATTAACTGTTTGGGGAAAAGTTATTGATTTTATAGTCAACATGCAGAGATGAAAGAGGTGCTCAAACAATGTACAATTGACTACATTTATGTTTTTATGCTCCCAAAAAGTAATTAATTTCCAGAACGCCATATGGATTTGTCTTCATTTGCATTGCACTTAAAGCTGTAGTCTGGAGGTTTTCTAAAATAAGAAATTGCTTGATAAATAGTTTTACTTTAGTCCCTTCCCTGGCCTCTACAGCAACATCAAGTCAGAGTTAGTGTAGGCACCACTCCAAAACAGGAGGCCAGGAGAAGGGACTAATGTAAAATAATAATTGGGACAGATTCCATACTTTACATCATAGAACAGGGTCAGACCGGTTTATATAATTTCTTTCAACAATTTCTTAATTTGGGAGATCCTGGGAATGCAGCTTTAACAGTGAAATAGACATCCTAATCCACATAGTCCAAGATGCAGCCAAAAAACTGACCAAATCCTGTTTAATCTCTGGCTGTTTGATAAGGCAGTTCATGTCCAGGTCAAAGCAGGCAACTTAATGTAATTGTTGTGAAGATATATTTTAATTAAGCTACTTAGGTCTCCTGACAATCCTATTTACAAATCCACAAACAACAAACCAGGCCCTGTATAACGATAAGCTGGGCAGCAGACAGGATTCTCAAAACACAAGAGGTCAATAGGCTACAACGGCTTTTCGGTTAAGACTTGAGAGTTCACAGAATACTGTCACTATGAAAAGTCATCATTTGAGTGAGGAAAAGTTTCTTTGCTAAGTGCTTGTCCAAACTGTCTTCACTCCTGCAGGCTCTTACGGCAACTGCTGCCTTGGATATGTGCGAAAGATGAAATCCAGAGCAAAGAGAAACATTGAGAATTACAGGATGCAGGAAACAGATGGTGATTGCAACATCAGAGCCGTGGTGTGAGTGCAGCACATCCAAAAAATGTTCTAGTTTTTTGGCACTTCACATTTGTTTTCACGTATTGTTCTAATCTAGGCAGTAATAGATGTGATTATCCCACTTATGGTAATGTTTATACAGGCTTTTAATGAAGAAGAGACCTGAACAGGCAAAACAGAAATCTATCTGTGCCAATCCAGAAGATAAGTGGGTGCAAGATGTGATGAGGGCTGTGGATCGCAGGAATGAAATCATCAACTAGGTAAAAGGTCTAACACAAATTATACAACTTTCAACTTGGTGCAAATTAACTTAAGGGTCAAATGTGTCTTTGTAGGCCAGTTCAGGAGACAAGAAGAGCCAGGGAGCAAGGAAGCAATGAAGCCGCTGTCAGCTTTCATATATCACCCTCCCTACATATGGACTCCATTATGTTTTTTCAGATTGGAAATTTCCTTTTACTGACAGAGAATCACTATAACATAATCTACATGTAATTTTTTTGGTATAATTACTGCTAAGATTGAGCCTCTGTTTGGCAGCTTTGAAATGTGTGTAAAGGATTTGTAGCAATTGCTTTAGACAGAAAGTTTCCTTATGTACAGATTTTTATATTTTTGTAACTTCATATATTAAATAAAAAACATTTTATAATCATGCCTTTTATAATTTGTTATATTTATTCATCTTGTCCCAATTATTAATGTGGGTGACTGGAGCCCATCCCAGCAACTATGGGCCTTAGGTGGACGATGGCCATGTTGGGTACTGGGCTAGCAAAATGTATGAAATCAAAACAAACCCAGCTTTTGTTTGATTTTTGGATCAACTTCTGCCAAAAAAGATACTAAAACCATGTGTGCCCCACGTCTCACCAGAACAATTCTAGTTTCACATTGCCTCTGTGAAAAATCAGCTCTGAGTTTGAGAATAGTCTTTTCATATAAACCATCATTATAGAAGACAATGTGTATAAAGCCTGATAATAACATTACTTCTATAGGATGATGTTGTGTGTAAAGCTTGTGTCCATAGTATATTTTAAAGCCTTTACTGCACTTGAGTGGGAACACAGGGACCATATAACTCAGAGCAGTTTGTGGCTCGTACCATACATAGCTTAGTGTTGTGGTCATTGGGTCCCAACTGGGTTGTGTTTAAATCTCTTCAAGTTACAAGTGAGAAACAAATCCAGCTTATGCTTGCAAACATGCAATTACCTGTATACTTCTGAAATTAGCCTAGTGAATTTAGATCCTTTTCTCCATTTCATCAGTTGTTTGGTGAACGATTAGGAACAGTTATGTACAGCCTTGATAAATGCCCTATGCCACTCATAAACATGTATGGTTGATTACATTCCCCTGGAACACAATGCACACAATAGGTCTATAATATAAAGAGACCGCTCAGGCAAGAAAAAGGATTAATGCCAGCTTGAATTACAACCAACATTCGACAGACCTGACATATCTTCTTTAGGTAAAAATTTTGTTCAAGACTTATACTCAGAATATTCAATATTTGGAAGAGAGATTATGTGTTTAATGGAAAGTGTTAGAGTTTCACAACACCCTCTTCATGTTTTATGATCTGTTCTGTACCTCCTCGAGTCTGGGCTCAGTGTGCCAAGTACAGTTAACAACAAATACTGACTTGCTACTTGGTCGATGCTGGTTCAGGCTACACTCCCGGAGGTACGGCAAAGGTTAAAATAAAGTGTCCAATGTTTATGTAACATGTCCTTACGAGAAACAACGTCAAAGCCTGGATTTGTAGAAGGATGTTTGAATTTACTTTTCATGTGTCAAGATTTAGGACAATGATAAAAACGACTTTGCCAGTGTTGAGATTATTTCAAAAATGTGCCTTCCCAAAAAGATCTTATTTTAATCTAAACCAGGCTTTAATTCATTTTGACCATGGAAATAGATCAAATGTGGAAAAAATGGTTTTCAGATTTGTGTCTAATTTCCAGAGGTGAAAGTATTCTACCATTCAAAAACAGATTACTTAAGACATACCTAAAGTACCTTTGTATAAGTATATATATATACGTCCCTCTGTCCGTAACTTA
The DNA here is from genome assembly GCA_036025475.1 of Philypnodon macrostomus. NCBI lineage: Eukaryota > Metazoa > Chordata > Actinopteri > Gobiiformes > Eleotridae > Philypnodon > Philypnodon macrostomus. Next base: position 2,969 of record JAVQKC010197560.1, on the reverse strand, counting down.
ACTAAAGTTGGCTAAAGTACTTGTGTAGTTATTTTTCACATTTCACACTTAATTGAAAATGACTACAATTAGTTTACTATATTGTGCAATAAACAGCAAGTCCAGACGTCGTCTTGGCACTGATCTGTTCATTCATCCATCTGTGCCCAAACACTAGATTACAGTCTTGGTAAATGGGTGGTGATTGCCACTGCAGGCAATGATTGAGATGGAGCAGGTACATGTTCACACTGGCAATAAAAGTCACACAAACATTCAGCAACATCCTGCACCATCTCACACTATGAGCTCATTAGTTCTTGCCTTATCAGTCATTGTTAGTTCATTTTCCAAAAGCCCTTGAGTCTGCTCCAAAGTCATTTCCTGGAAGTGGTAAAACAAATAAAACAATAATTCATCTTTTGTAAATATTTTCTGCAAATAAATAATGCGACGTGATTAATGGACACTGTAAAAAAACACTGTGAAACATGCTTTATTTATGACGTTTAGATTTATTTATATATATTTGCTATATTTATATATGAGGCTGGCTCGGGCATCTGTTTCGGATGCCCCCTGGACGCCTTCCGTCCCACCGGGAAGAGACCCTGGGGAAGACCTAGGAGGGACTATATCTCTCCGCTGGCCTGGGAACACCTTTGGGAAATCCCCTCGGAAGAGCTTGAGGAAGTGTCTGGGGAGGGGGAAGTCTGGGCATCTCTGCTTAGACTGCTACCTCCCGGATAAGAAGGAAGAAGAAGATGGATGGATATATATATTTTCCATTAACAGTGCTATCACAGTAAAAAAGTTAGGAACAAATCAGAAGCAGATATACAATCCAAGTCTGTATGCAAAAAAATACATTTTAAAAAAGCAAAAAATAATGCCTGACAATTTTAAGGCATTTGAAACACATACTAAATGTAACACTTTATAAGAATGGGGCTGACTAGATGGATTGCTTCACCTTAGTGATTTTTTAGTGAGCATGTTCCCTCACAAGGATTAGCCACAGCCTTCAATTCATTGAGGAGATTTATCCTTTGACTAAGATGCTTATGGCCATACACTGATTGATGAATGATGTGCGTCAGAGAGTCCATTGTGTTGAAGCTGTAGCAGCTGAGTAAGAATATCCATAATTAATTCATTCAGGTGCTTTAGGCTGCAGGCTATGGGGCAACTGTGGAACAGCCATCAAAACAAAGGGTGGTTCTCAAACTGTGGTAGGGGGGCCAATGGTGGTACTTGGGCAATATATAGCAGTATTGTTGGTGTCTTTTATAGTTAATTTTAGAGGTAATATTGATTTGGAGATGTGTGGACCACTAGTAATAGACTTGTGTAATTGTGGTTTGGTCCTGAGGTCTTGAGGTTTGACCTGGTTTAGAGCTTGTTTAGACCTACTATTGCTAAGGCCTGGTGTAGTCCTTTATCGTTAGAGATTTAGTGAAGATTTAAAAAATCCCATTAAAGTGCAATTGTCCATTCTTTATAATATCACACATACAGCTGAGGAGTCATGCTTGTCCATAGATGTCACTGACCACTTCCTCTGTCTCCTGTATTCATCTGGGTGAAGCGTTGTATACCCCACCGCCTCCACACACCTCCGCTTTTGCACCCGATGGAGCAAAATCCTATAAATCCCAGTCAATGGGCTCCTACAGTCTGAACAAGGGTTATTCTGGAAGTGAACTGTCCCAATACCAAGATCTGACAACAAGCTCTTCACCTCCTTTTCCTCCACACACAGGGCAGAGTTAGCCTGGCCAAAGTGGAATGGGACCAGGGGCAACATGGCAAAAGCAGGGGGGCATTCAATCCCACAAAGCCAGGGGCTATTAAGCACTTGTGAGAGAGGGGTACGATCTACAGGTACGGGGCGCAGCATGCCTTTGATGACCAGTTGACACTCTTCTGGAACATATTCAGGTATAGTACAGACTCCCTTCATGATACAGCGCTTCAGTCTGCTCAAACTGTCCCCATAAAACGGTATAGTGGCTGTTACCATGAAGTAAAGCAGGATACCCAAAGCCCAGATGTCCGAGTGGCGTCCGATGTAGCCCTTGTCTTTGAACAGTTCAGGAGCAGCGTACGGAGGAGAGCCACAGAAAACGGTGAGGAGATCATTAGGGCCGCTCTCAGTGCTGAAGCCAAAGTCTCCCACTTTCACACAGTAACTGGTGGTGTAGAAGATGTTTTCTGCCTTCAGGTCTCTGTGGACAATGTTGTTCTCATGCTGAAAATAAAAGTTTAAACATAGTAAGTTGTCTTTTGGGGAAAGATTTACAAAAATAACATAATTAATAAATAAAAAACCGATTAGCTTGATGATATGAGCAGACACAAATTCTAATAGACTTAAATCTTGTAAAACAGACTAATTCTAGTTCTTTCACTATAGTAACAGTAAAACAACATAGGAAGTTGCAAAATGTGAAACAAAGTTGTAAAACAGATCCACATTGGCGAGCCTATGGGGATTTTAGACCCACACTGAGCACTCACCATGTGTTTGACAGCAGAGACCACCTGTGCAAAGATCATTTTAGATTCCAGGTCGTTAAGGCGCCCCCTGCTGGTGACTCTGGAGAACAGGTCTCCTCCGCTGCCATACTCCATCACTAAATACAACTTCCTGCTGGTCTCGACCACCTCGTACAGCCGCACTATGTTGGGGTGACACACCTTCTCCATGCAGCTAATCTCCGACGACACGTAAGACTGAGTTTTCTTATGCAGGTGCATCTTGTCCATGATTTTGACAGCGACTCTCTCTGAAATGTAAGGGAAATAAAAATGATATGCTTTTTTTAAAAATGTATCAGTAGCTCATTCCCCTTATCAATGAAAAAATATTTAACACTATAATCTGGAGGTTCAAATCTATCCTATAATTCAAATCTGATTTGATGTTTGTGTAGAGGCCAGGGGAGGGACTAAAGTAAAAATAATAATCAGATAATGAAAGTTATGCA
>JAVQKC010197548.1:0-12276 GCA_036025475.1 Philypnodon macrostomus | reverse complement strand
AAAAAGTCAAACAGACCCTTCCCATGTTTGTCATGGTTTGGGGGCGGGGCCTCTTAATTACTCATTAACAATATAAAACCCCTTAGAAATCACACAATGTCTGTATTAAGGTGCCCGTTGGTGCTAGTTGTGGTAGATGTATGGGGGTGTGTTGTCTATGTACCACTATGATAAAGTCTATATTTATTTGTATTATGACAATGCTTATCCCCAAAACATTGAACGTTTTCCTTGCCTTGAACAATTGCACAGTAAGAGTTGGATCACTGCCCCTACAATCAGACCCTACTTGCATGTATTCATACTGACAATGTGTTTGAACTGGCCCTCACTTGAAAGCTTAGACACTGTAGTAGACTGACACTTGGGGATTCTCTGCCATGTTGACACCACACAGTCACTGTAAGGGTGAAACACACTGATAGCATTGTCCCATTGTCACAGTGGCTCCTCTCTTTCATGTGTCTGCTCCTGCAAAGAAGGATGTGCACCGGGTGAAGGGGCTGTCTATCAGGCCCGCCTAATAGTGTAGGAGACCAAGCAGCTAGATCAGAGATGGTGGGCAGATGGTGGACTGCTGGAGTGTTAGAAGACAGTGTGTAAGGATGAGAATGAGCATGAGAAATGTGTCTTTATGCTCAGCAGGAAATGGGAAATAACCAGAGGAGGGGGGAAGGGGGGGTCTTGGGAAGAATAATAAAGAGATAAAAGATGAGATGAGACAAGCACTGGAGAGAAACAGCAGATTGGCTCTATAAAACGGAAGGCCTGGCTTAAGAATATTCAAAACTCTGCCAGTGGTGTTCTGCATTCATGTGGTCTACATATCTCAGAACAAGGAATCTACAACTTATATTAAGGTTGTATATTAAATACCTTTTAACTATTGATCTAGGCTAGACAGTTGGTAGGTAAGTACCCTTTAATATGGTAAGAAATGGTAGGTGTGGTTGCCCCTCGTAGGAAAATGTGTTCTTTGACCCATACTTTCCACACGGGCAGCCTGTCAGGAGGAGTAAATGCTAATAAATATTTAAACAAAGCTTGCGCTAACATGTGTTTGTGTTAAGAATAATGCAATCAAACTTTCTAGTGGGCACTCTTATGTAGACAACAGCCACTAATTATAGTAATTATGTGGTTGCATTATGCAAATTGCTAAAACAACAGCAACTTTGTTACTTTGCATATTACATAAATACTTGAAGACTTCCATGTTCTTTTGCCAACTTGAGCAGGTGTTAACGTGTAGCCTTGCCTTCCTTTGAGCTGAATGCACACTACATACAGTGTCATACAACTTAGGACTCAAGGACAATTTTCAAGGACCATATGAATTCTGTATTCATATCTATTAATGGGTTATGTAATCTACACTTGTTTCTCTGCTGCAGTTTACACATGTCACAACTCAAGACTCTCTTAATTCACCATGGAACACTTCTCATTTACCAATACACAGTCTGTTACTAATGCAATACCAATACTGTGAGTCACTAAGCCTAAAATGAATACACAATAATACGAATAATCCCCTCGAGCCCCCACACTTGTGTACACGGACCGTGTGGTCCGTTCAGACCAATCAGCGTGAAGGTGGGATAGAGCGTTACCTTTTCCATTGCGGTCAATGGGAAAAATCCTTTTTGGGACGCAGGGGATTTTTTCGATGCAGTACCACCGAGTGACCACTACACATATTGGCATCAAGGCAGAGGGGGCGGTGCCTTTTCCTGTTTTTATAATAGATCCATGGGCTACATTTTCCACACTGGATGCAACTTTATTAGTTACTCTATTGAATAAAATGATTGTATTGTGCATTCTTGGATATATTTTTTTTTCAACTGTTAAAAAGCATTAAAAAATCTCTAAATATAATTATCAAGGGAAGCTTTATCAACTGCCAGTGTCTCCTAATCCTACCTCTTCATACTCGGGTCAAAAGTTAAGTCAGTGTAAATTACTTGCAGGCATTGGCATTTTGATTAGGTGCCTGCTAAGCCCATTACTTGTATGTTAATACATTCAGGTTAGAGAGACCCCTTCCCACCGGCACTACACCTCATATCGTTTAATAAAACATTTACAGACCTGCCGTTTACCACACACAAATTGAGCTGTTGATTTTCTCCACTCGGGATGTAAATTTGTGTGTGACCCTGGTATTTACGAACAATACAAAGGACCCTGAAGGTCTCGTGAGGTGAGCCCAGATAAACAAGGGCGATGATGATGATGATTGCGGTGTGGAAATCCCTGACCTCTTTTTATGTCACAATCCCGTACCAATGCCCGGCCAACCTGCTCCTAACTTTTCAGCAGTGGTTGCTACGGTAACAGGAGGCACCTAAGGGGATATGAAGCTTCTCTTTTGGGATGAAATATTCCCATTTCAGGCTTGTCTCTTTCAGTTGTAGCTTCTCAGCCCGGCAGGATTTCCTTTCCCCAGTGAGTGTATGAATACGTCACCCGCTTCTGTAAAAAACGCTGCATGGAATATATGATGTAACTGTCTACATGGGCCAAAGCTGTTTATATTATGACAGTTTTACTAGGTCTGTCTGTGCTCTTTATCTTTTTCTTAGATCATAGGAAAGGCATTCAAGTGTTTAGAGAGATTCTTACATACAGTACTGTACAAATGTGCAGAAGAAAACATCTCTGTACATCCAAGGACAGTTTGGTTTTTTTATCATTCCATCAAGGGTTGTAGGCTCATCACATCTTTCTGTCTCTTCATACTAATCCTAGACAGACTGAATGATGGTGAGACCAGGGTCGTGAAGCAAAACCAGGTGAAGACAGTTACAGAGAAAAATGGACTTATGTGATCGTAAAGCTGTTCTATCCAGATGGTAATTTGGACTCACACTTAAAATGAATCATTTCTTGTTCTAACTCCAATCAGCCAGAAAGAAAAAAAGTCCAATCTAAAGGGTAGAGGTAAGTCTGCTCACCCCAAGTATGAACAAGCACCCAGAAGCAAAATGGGCATTCTGTTATGTATGGCTCTATTGGACCTATAAATATGAATTTATAACAACTAACACCCAATTCAAAAACGATAAATGGGGCTCGTTTATGCCACCATAAAACGTGCTTCTCATTTGTTCAACAGCTCCGTACAGCTGCCTGAACCAGAATTTGGGAAATTTCTCAGCAGCATATATGGTATTATATAATAGCCTCTATGGACACTGAACTACTTTTCATTCCTGCCTACATATGCTTCTGCTCCCAATCAATCTAATTCATCTGATGTGTCCCTATAGGGGGAGTCTGGACTCTGGAGACAAAATGTCCCATTTTATCCTCAGTTGGTTAACAGTCAAATAATTTCTTGAGACTTGCATGTAAAATGTCCTGTTCCTGAAAGAATGAATCGGTTAAGTTCACAATGAGGAACTAGTGTCAGGTATTCTGCAATGATTAAACTAAGGGATTAAACATCCATCCATCCATTTTCTTCCGCTTGTCTGAAACCGGGTCGTGGAGGCAGCAGTCTAAGCAGGGAACTCCCACCTTCGACCACCGCCTGATCCACATTGCACCAGCCCTTTATGGTACTTCCCGCGGGTGGTGGGTCCACGGGAGGGCCTAACAGCATGTGCATAGGCGGGGACTCAAACCACCGACCCTCCGGTTGAAGGGCGAGCATCTACCCACTGCACCACCGCCGTGGCTGGGATTGTTGGGATGTTTGTTCAAAAAAGTTACTATGCAATCAGTATTGCCAATAGTCCAAGTTTATGGCTTATCAAATAATATGGTATATATATATATATATATATATATAATATGGTAAATGAGCCTTATACAGCCCTGTATGAGAAACCAAAACAACCAAAAAAATCCAAAAAACTATAATATGTGTGGTCTAAAAAAAATTGGGCTGTTTCAGTTCTACTGAGCCATTTATATGCATATGACAAGAACCAATTGTAGTGAGGTAATAAATAGACCATTACTTGCATAGAGCAGCACTCACTAAAACCCTTGCTGCATAACTCAAACATAATCGAGGGATTTAGCTATTGACAGACTACATTGGTCATACCACTCCACATTACAAAGTACACACGGTTACATTTCCAATTATCAAAATCCTTTTAACATGATGCAGAAGGACGTTATTGTACGTTGTGTCAATTTACACTGCCTCTGAAATCATATGCATATGTAATTGGCAGAATTGCGATGATGAAGCTGCTAATGCGGACAGTCAATGTGAAGGAGTTGGTCCATTTAAGTGTGTATAACTCCACATCCAGTCCCCAGCCTCAGAGGTACCATAAACCATAATGCTATTACTGCTAACTGGGGTAATCAACAGTGTGTGAATGACCCCTCACACCGCTCTCCATTCAGATGCTGCTAACATATGGACTCATGGTATCAATGCACAGACCACTACAATGAGTTGAATACGAGAAGTGTAATTATCTATATCGTAATTACCAGTCCATTGAAAAATATGCAGTCATTAAATCAGTCATTGTAGGTAGTTACAAAGTAATAACACTGTAAAAGTTGAACAATTTTCTGTAACCTCTGATCATTATTATTTTATTTTAGCTCCTCCCATCGCCTCTATGGCAACATCAAATCAGTTTGTGCTGGTTGGCACAACACTCAAACACAATTGGTCAAAGTAGTAGCTGACCAGCTTTGATTTGATGTTGCTGTAGAGGCCAGGTACATCATCATAGAACAGAGTATTTTTTATTTTATTTTAGTGAAACCTCCAGTGTTTTTATCACAAGTCTAGATGTGGTTGGCTTTCAGTTATCTTTACTTTGTTGGACATATAAACAAACATTACCAATAGCCCCTTTTCTCTGTATTATCAGCATGAATTAATTCACTGTTAACAGATTGTGTAAATCAAACAATAACCATACATCCTCAACTAGTGTACACCAGACTGCACATGATGGCTGACCACACCTCCTGCTGTTAACAGAGTACTGAGTTGAGTGTGTGAATGAATGCTCCAGTGCACATGAGTGACTAATGTAGCCATTAATAAAGCAGCCAGCAGTCTATGTCCTCAGCTCCTCATATAATAATACATCATTAAGCTTGCTGTAGTAAAAAAAGTCAAATCCACCAACCAAAATACATTCAAAATTATGGCCAAATTAATATATATCCTCAAATTATAGATATTAATTCTGTCTTGTTTGAAGTATAGTCTGTCTTGCATATTCATGTTTGAACAATTCACAGTGGCCATTAGTTTATTAATAGCCTAACATTTTTAAAAAGCAGTTGGTCTATTAAATATCCATGAATGATAAGGTAAGCAATCAGAGAGGTTTGAAAAGTGCAGAGGTGGCAGGTTCTGTCCATCCTCTGTCTGCAGACCTCCCGACAGGGTTTATTTACCACAGGAAATAATCCAAAATATTAAACAGAGCCACATTTTCCACAACAAAAAACTATCTTTATAACCTGACTCAGAGTAAATGATAGTGTACAATTAGAAAAAAAAAGAGATACAATTTAATATCTTAGATGCCTGCTAAAATGAATCCCGGCAATGATCGCCTCTGGCCACAGAAAAGATATGAAAGATAAAATAAAAATAATATTGGCTTATTAGGAGCAGGACGTCTAGTGTTGTTCCACTCAATTAAACACTTCAAATGTTTTAAATTGCAAAGAAAATGAATAATGTAATAAATCATCCGAATGTTTTTATTCAGCGCATACTCTCACGTTTATTCCTTCCGACTTAATTCTGTGTGTTCATTTGGCTCCTCATTTCAGATTCTGATGTATTACAGCAAGAGTCGTGTCTGCCACCTTTTCAGATCTGTCTGTGCTGTCTTCAGCTGCAGCCAAAGCACAGCTCTTTGGACAATAAAAGTGGATGGAATGCATGATAGATTACCTGTCATAGACTACAATGGGAGGAGGACACTGGCCAGTACCTGGGCAACATTAGGGAACATCAGAGAGTGTAAAAATCCAGGATACTATTAGGATATATTTTGTATTGCGCTCACATCTCTTCTTCTCACATCTTATTTCTAAAAGCGTGATTGCTTAGATTAGAAAACACTTCATGAAACTCCTCCTAAATGGCTGGATTATGGTTAATTTTGCATGACTTCTAGAGGATCATGGGGATTTTAAAATGTTACCCCATACTGAAGTGAGGCAGATGAAAAATGTTCTGGTGCCCTAGAGGTGTAGAAAAGTTGAAAGTTGGGCTAGAGCCATTTTGGACGTCTTAGTAGTCATGAGAAGCAGTTTATTTACATTTTCAAGGGACAGTTGAAAGTCTATGCTTATGTTTGGATGTATGTGGATGAAAGTTGATGGATTGGCCGGGTCGTGGAGGCAGCAGTCTAAGCGGAGATGCCCAGACTTCCCACTCCCCAGACACTTCCTCCAGCTCTTCCGGGAGGACTCTAAGACGTTCCCAGGCCAGCTGAGAGATATAATCTCTCCTCTCTAGGTCTTTCCCGAAATGCCCGGAGGAGGCGTCCAGGGGGCACCCGAAACAGATGTCCGAGCCACTTCATGAAGCTAAACCATTAGTCATTAAAGATATCCAGTGCAATCTAAGACTTCCGAGTTTTATCCACAAGTAGACAAAAATAAAGTCTCAATCAATACAGACAGACCCGATGTGTGCATCTTAATCTATGACCTTGGTGTAGTCGAAACTGCTGAAAAGACTAAGAGCAGTGAATAAAAACATCTCATGAGGCTGGAAAGTGGGAAACAGTTAAAGCTAGAAACTGACTGAATTCTCTAACAGCTGGCACATAATGAGAATCTTAACAGATGAAAGTGTTGGTTTTCTTAACGACACAAATGGCCTGATCTAAAAAACAACAAAGATGTTCATGCCACTGAATTATGTAACAATATTGGGCTGACATATCACATACATATACATATACAAGTATTATTGAAGACATCATGTGTGAATTCAGTCTCATCTTTTCATGTTATTTTCAGTGTAATCTTTAGAAAATCAAACCATGTCTGATGCATCACCAACAAAAATTATATCAAAAACTATATCATTTCACCAGTCACACTACATAAGTCAGATAATCGCTTCATATGGCATCTGTCAGGCCGTGTCTTTACAATTGTAGAACAATATAGGCTCCACTTCACCTGAGAAGCTACAAGTGGCCAGTGTATAATTATTGCTAGTGGCCCTTGAAATATCCATCAAATTAAACAGGCGTCAACATGCTGCCCAAGAGACAAAACTGCCTCAGATAGGTTGGTCTGTATAAAAGGCCTCTTGTCATCAGATCCATATTCTCATTTTTACTGCATAACAAAAGGAGGAACTCCGGCCGCTGAGAGGAAAAAGTGAGAGAGTGTGAGACTAAAAAGTGATAAATAGCGAAGAGTGCTGACAGCAAAATGACAGAGACCTCCAGGGACGAGAAGAATATGAGAATTTGGGCCTTTTCGACAGACAAATACAAAGATACTAGCCCTGCTGAAAACGTCTCAATTGCTCGAACAAAATGTCACCACTTTGAGAGGTCGGGGCATGACAGTGCTGTGTGATTTAATTAAAACTGAAATAATGAAATACTTGAAAGGTGTTGTGAGGAATAATGTATGCTGGTCTATATTGTGATGTAGTGTCTATTAGCAGTGAACTCAGGGGTCGAGAGTGTGCCATGATTATGATTTGAATACATTTGGGAGAAGCATGAAGTGCACATCACATTAGTAGGTACAGCTGCTTCTAAATGCTTCTTCTAACTAATTCTCTAACTAACTTGACATTGAGACAAGAAGTATGCTCAAGAAAAAAGCCCCGAAGCTCAACTAGGCATCAGAAAGAGAAAGAAAGGCTTCTAGATATCAACTTAGAGGTTGGTGTAACAACAGGACAAGGGTGTAGAAGGTATTGCATATTACCAATAGTGCAATGTTTTAATGTTGATTACCATGTCTAAGCCATTACGGTGGACACCTTTACTTCTAGCAGACTACACTGTATTTCAACAGCTTCCGCAGTCACAAGATATCCATCCAATCAAGTTTTGGAACAGGATAGCTACATTGTGGCCAATAAAATTATGCTCTAGCACCTTTATGCTGTCTGTGCCAGAGAGAATAGAAGTAGTTAGGCTAGAACAAAGTGACAAGTCAGTCTATACAAAGGGTAAATGTCATGCCAAGCTGTTTTGTTGTTTTTATTACACAAAGCTTTAGGATGAAGTATGGGAAAATCCATAGCTCCTAACACGTTGAGACCACAAACTGAAATCAATGGGAAAAAGTGGAGGGAGGTGAAAAGGGGGCTTAATGTGGATTTGATACTATTTTCTTTTTGACCTACCCATTCGTGTCAGAGCCCTCACTTACAGATGTGCTGGAGGACTATCAACCAGCCCCCAGTCATAGATTCAGACAGTCAACGGCCCTCTTGTGAATGACAACAAGAGGCACTTATGGGCAAAATAGAAACACGAATCTCCACTTGTATCTTCATCCTTTCTGTGTGGGCTGGTTTTTAGACAAAGCAATAGGAAAACATGACAGAAGACAAAATGAAAACTTGCAGAATCTTGCAACCAGACAAACCAATCAACCAGAGTCTTCAAAAATCACCTATAAAGTGTTTACATCAAGGAACACTAGCTTTCTGCAATAATCCTAACATTTAACCAGCATCTTGTTTCAGGGTTTGACGTCAGTGAGATTATGTGTGCCTTCATCTTAATGATAGTGAAGCTAGAGACATCAGTGCTGAGCTCATAATTTAAGCATATGGAGACCATGGCCAGTATCCAGACATACTCCTCAAAGACAATGTGTCAGATCTAGAACATGTGGTATTCTCATCTCAATTGCCCCCAGCTGCAAGTGGCATCATAAGCCTTCTGTTCACATTTGTCCTTTAGACATCATTCACACTAGCTATCTTCTGCATCTTAGCAACTAGGCCATGACATCAATCCTTAGGCATGCTGATTATGGACTAGCATCTTTCTGGGTGGAGTCTGCATGTCCTCTCCATGTTTCAGTGGGGTTTTTCTGGTTCTCTGAATTCATTCCACCACCGAAAGAGATGCATGTGTTAGGAGAGTTGATCACACAAAATTGCCCATTGTTACTGAATGTTATTGTCAGTGTATGTCTCTGTGCGAGCCCTGTGACTAACTGGTCATTGTTAAGTGTATCCTAAAGCCCATAGTTGCTGGGATAGGCTCCTGCAGACAAAAAAGCAATAAAATCTACTATTAGCAACACTATTGTGGACTCCATAAATACAGACAGTTTTGAAATCAGTGGTCAGGAATACCGTTAAAGAGTCTGTTATCCAGGTAATAATACTAGTTTGTTATAAGACCAGGAATACTACCGTTTTTGAGGGCTCAGAGGAGATGGTCCCGGCATTTGAATGAACACGGTGCTCCACTGTTGCCACCAGGCGTTTTGGTTTCGAGCCATTCCACATGAGAGCTGTATTTGTGCCAGCAGCATGCACAACACATTTCACACACCGTCACTGCTCTTTCTCTGCCTCTCCTTTCTGCTCCACACACACTAAATACGAAAGCACATCATCTTCCAGCCAGACGTGACCACTGCTTATTATCATTGTAATCTGTGTCCAAACTGCTGAGGTCAACCATGTCACGGCTCTAGGCTTTTTGCTTTATATTCTTACATATAATCGCAAACTATTTTGAAATCGCTAGGGAACAAACAAGCAAGGTATAAACTGATTGAAAAACCAAGTCAAGGATAGAAATTGATCAAAGTTGGCAGTCAAGTGGATTTTTCTCTCCCAATAATATAAATGACAGTGTGAATCTGTGAACCCAATTATTTCTATGATGTATGTTATGATATCCCCCCATCTGTATGCATAATGTGTAATAATAACTTATGGGTAATTTACATAACAAACGTAGCACTTCAGCACTAGGTCAACATCGTTACGTCATGGAGGCATCATTTTTTCTCATTATGCCCATAATATGAAATGTATACTCTTCAATTCTGTCAGCAAATGGTGACTTGGAAATACAAATGAACCATAATTATTTCAAGGATGATATTAATTTCCTGTGGCTGGCAAGTACATATACCTAACCCTAACATGAATCACTCCTTGAAGATGAGATTAAAAACTCAATTTGAAAGAGTTAGTAGTGTTTAGTGGAAATTTTGCCATTGATTCGAGAAAATAGAAATTGGATTGTTTCACTGAACCATGAACTTTGCCGAATCTTTTAAAGCATGTAACTTTTTGTCTCTCTCAGGCTCCCTCTCTGGTTGATTTTTTGTTTGTAAAGATCACAATGTGTAGTGGAAATGATTCAAAAAAGAGAAATTGTAATGTTTCACTTCTCAGCGGTCTTATTTATGTTTGTCCATGACCTATGTGTTTGCCGACTCAGTGCGATAACCTTTTTAAAACAGCAACACAATCAAAACATCATAATAGAGTGCTCTATTATTTGCATAAAAATCTTCACTATCAGACAATTTTTGTTTTGAATTTGCGACCACAGGAACAAGCTGGAGTCTAATGTTGTGCATCAGTATTCATGGACACATCAGTACTAATGACACAGCGCCGCATGCATGGAATCACAAGACGAACAACAACTTGTGGAAATGACCCTGTTTAGAGGGATAGTGGAGCTGTATAAAAATCCCTTCCTTCCGTCGGGAGCGAGCTAACATTCGTCTTCCTAATCAGAGAAAGGTGGAAAGTGTGTGAGCGTGCAGTTAGGGTGTAGTTAGTGGTGTCTGCTCAGTATCAGGAATTACCTGCTCACAGTTTCAGGGTTGTTTTGACTGTATAAGGCAGAACACCAGGATTTACTAGATTGTTTAAACTATAAAACTCCAAGGCTTATGAAACTGTCAAGTGTGCCCTTGTATTTGATGTTGTTCTTGTCTGTTGTCATTTTTGGCTCATTGTGTAAAGCAGTGTTTTTACAGAGAGGTAGGCTACAGAGTTCAGTTTGTTCTTTAAACATACAAAAGACCTCATTAAATGTTTGTAGAAAATGTTTGGTTTAAAATATAGTGTAAATATCCATATGTTTTAGCCCTGTGATGTACACTGCCTAAGGCCCATAGTTTATTTTTTTACAGTTTAAATTCAAAACCATATATAGCTCATTGCTAAACTGCGAGACGGACAACATGTATTATGAAGTACTCAAACAACAATATTATGGAATCACGTTGGTCCGCGTCCGCAGTTCCTACGTGTGAACGCGTAAAAATCTAATTGCCGGATCAGTTTCAACTTTTGCACACAGGTACATATCATAAAGACGCCAAACTGGATTGATTTTTGTATTTCTACGATGATTATTAATTAAGTAATGAATGAATTAATGACCTAAACTGTGAACTCAAAAAGTCTTTGCTGGATCTTTTTCAACTTTTCTAGACTACATATCATGAAGACACTGAACTGGATTGATTCTGGTACTTCTATGAATAATGACAATTGAATAATTAACTAATTAATGCCCTGAAGCACTTTAATTGAGCCATTAATCCTGTGGAACATAAACAAAATTGCATGAATTTTTTCAAAGTGATCTAGGCTAGTGTATATTTAATGAATATAGGCAAATTACAGAGGTGAATGCCTCTATAGCGCCCCCATGTTTATGACCCCTATGGGACCCTGGACACACTTACTTTGGCAGAGAGCAATGAGACTTGGTACAGTGATTCTCCACAGTGTTTGGGAGGTCAGGTATATTTGACAGCCTCTAACGTGCACATACTTTGCCCGATTAGGCTCAAACCTGAAATACCTAATTACCCTGGTCATATAGGATTGCCCATTGTAATAATATGGTGGCTTGTGGCCCATTAGAATAAAATGGAGGATTTCTGTCACACACTTTGAGGCTCTGTTGCTCAGAAACCGTAATGAATTTTGAATAAATTGGATAATGTTCACACTTTGACCCTATATAGACGACGTCCCGTAGGTTATAGGATATGGTCGTAATGACATTTTTTGTTTGTTTTCACCTCAATAATGTGTGTACTGAACGCCGTGGGTCTACGGCAAAGTTGATGTTTTGCCGAACCCCATAGGCGTAATGTATTTTGAATTTTGCAGGTGGCGCTGTCGCGACACTTTTTGTGTGACCTAAAAATGGAAATATACATATTGCAATGTCACGCACTTGTGAATGTTGTGCAAAAATAAAAAACTGCACATGTATGACCCACACACACACGTGGGGTAGAATAAACTACAGCAGGGACTGCCCTTTGGAACCACATTTA
>JAVQKC010197546.1:0-18367 GCA_036025475.1 Philypnodon macrostomus | reverse complement strand
CAGCCTATAATCTCAGCTCACCCAACTTTCGAACCAGAACTGAAGAAGTCTGCTGGATTGGCAGATGAAAGCTTTTCAACAATCAAAACCTTGTCCAGATGCCCTTTTTCAACTTTCAGCATGTCAGTAATCAGCTTTGGCTTAGTTGTAGTATTTTCAACCATGTTTAATTACAGTTTGACGCCTGTACTATAAGTTGCCAGGTCACATCATTCACTGTACATAAATGAATTCTTATAGGCATCTGTGATGTCTATGACCCATGTGTGGCTCACATTGACTTTGTAATTAGAGATTCTCTGGATGTAAGCGTCCTTAATCACATCTCTATTACTTTAATGGGTGAGTTAGTTATCGACTTTATCGTAAACTTCATGCTTAACACTTTGTGCATTAAATTTCACACATTCTTTACTGACATTGATGGCTTTTTACCTCGGGGCAAATGAAGAGCACCCTTCTTAGAGGAGTAGATTCAGAATCGGTTTTATGCTGCTAAACAAAATAAAATATTGACTGTATTTAGCCTGCGCTGTTAGCCATTTAGTTGCGGCGGCTTGACAAGCCAATAACCATTAGAATAGTTAGTCAAACATGACAGATGTGTTGAGCACAGACAACACACACATTAAGTCACAATAGAGCTAGTCTGATCAGCTTACACATGTCAATGAAAGCAGTGTGTTGTAAGTGCTAGCACATAGAAGACTCTCTACTAGGCTCTGGGAGATTAACCTTGTGCTGCAAGATGGATTTTCACGAGATTTGAAGTTTTTCTAACTCTCCAAAATCCATCTTGTACTGCTCCACAGACCCCGGCGAGTGGCAACAACAAGCCTTTTAGCAAAACTTATTAGCAACTATAAACATAAATGTATGCTGCTATTGTTTTACAAAATCACACAGCAATGATTTATGAAATTAATTCCTTGCTTGGCTACACATCATATCAGTCGGAGTCCCTCCTCTTTTCTGACGTTTTCTATGAGAGCAGAATCAGATTGATGTGTAGCGCTGAATAGAGTGCTACATTTATCAAGCTGGCTTTTGCCAGGTTACTGGGTGATGGCACTTGAAACTAGTTTTTACTCAACAGAAAAAAGCTAATAGTGTAACGATTGGTGTAGCATCAGACAGTGTAGTCAGGGCAACTGTTGGGGTCTAGGGGTTTAGGAGTCCATGTCAATCCAACGTCAGTACTTGATTTGAAAACTTTCTGACGGGGTGTGTGTTATGGTATTATGATTAAGAATTATATGATAAACATTGGATTGAATGTACTTTGAATTTGTGGTTAAAGAGTGATACTGATGGCAGTAGTCTAAAAGAAATTGTTATAAAAAATTGTGGTAAAATCAAAATTTTCATCTTGGCTTAATAAAATGGTTATATTATATTTTACCATATCACCTATCCCTAATGACAGCTTCAATCAGTGCATAATGAAACAAAAATACGTATGAAAAAACATACAATCAAACAATAACAATTGCACTGAAAAACTACAAACTAAATATGGTTGGTTAGTTGACTTGAAAAAACTGGATGTAGGTCTAATAGAATAACTAATTACCTTTAGGGAACCTTCTGAAAATCTGCACTCAGGCCCCTTTTTACTAAGTTACGGCACTGGCTGTTGCAATCAGAAAGACCAACCTTTGTACTTTGCTATTCTTCATCCCACACTCAATCAATTAGTCCTGCTTAAATTTCAGACCACTTCCTATCAACATGGCTCATAATCGATATAAAAAAGTGTAACGTGATCCAAATGGAAGCACAAGCATAAAAGACAAAATATAGCTGTGAAATGCTTTACAACCGTAGCACAATACAGTGATCTATGGCCACATCATATCAGCTCAGTTTTCACATTGGAACAGCATATCTTCAGCTTAAGAACAAGGGCATAACTCAAGAACACCACCCCTGCAAAGTACAGAATGTCCTCAGATGACTGAACCTTTCACTACACAGTACCTTAAAGCCCTTATTAAAAGCAAAGTGGAAATTCGATCTGCTAGTGGTAGTATTAATCTTATCCACTAATGTACGCTGACATCTACAAAAAGGGTATTTATTAGGAAGCGGCCTGTGTGTTCTTTGAGTCACAAGAAAAAACAGCAGGATATCAAAATCTACAGCTTACAAACCACAGTCTATTTTGTGCAAAGAGCAAAAGTTGAGCGCCTGTCAGCCTGGGGAGAGGCCATAGAGGTCGCAGTGTAGTTGAAGATACAGTTACCTGGCTCCACAGCATCAGCCCACACAGCAGTCAGCACAACAGATGGCCCAGGACAGACAAGGAGAGCGCCACATCATCTTTTTTGACATGTCCTGAGACCCAAGGGTGATGTTCTTCAAAAGCAACTAATGAGATTAAATATACAGTAGCTGTGTGACAAAACATGACTCATGTCTGATCAGCTTTTCAAACAAGACTACATCTGTTTTTTTCTTGTTGTGGTAGTTGGTTAGCATGGATTGCATTCGTTTAGTCAAATCAATTTTGACACAGTTCATGATCTGTGTGATATGTTTATAATTGTGCTTTGTAAACATCAATGAAGACTGTAATTGACAGCTGTGAGTAAGAGAGGGTGAGGACACTGACCAGTCAACTCAAGATGTAAGCAGTTCAATGTGAGCCAATGTAATACCTGTAGGTCATAGACTTAAGTGACAGTTTGTGCCTTCTACTTTCATTATTGACAGTTTCATTCAGGATAAATAAAACATGTTGCACAGATGATAGTTTCCCATCAGTACTGTATGTAGCCCCCACCTCATCTGGGTTTCCTGTTGGGCTTGACCGCTTGTTTGCATTGCTCGTGTCCACACATCTCACCAGTGCGTTTGCCAGTGGTGGGCAACACACTTTGTGGGGTTCATTAGGTGCAGTGCAGTGCGGCGGCCATCTTGGCTCAGTGGGTTCAGTGAGTTCAGTTTTGCTGGAGGCTGGCTGGATCAGGTGGCAGTGCCAGATCACTGATATCAATCACCGGCCGCTGCTGCCGCCGCCACTGTCTACACTGTTGCCCTTTTCCTCTCCTCCTCCATCCTTTAGGACCTGTCACCACGACTCAGCCCTGTTTAACATGTGCACTTCTACTGTCTCTCTGCATGTTTTCCTATGCTGTATTACTATTCCTAAGTCTCATGTACACAGGACAGCAGCAGACAGGCAGACAATACAGGCTTTGTTATGAATGGCATCCTCTTGCACATCCGGAGGAAGTGTACGCTCCAATGTGGCTTTACAAACTGTCTCCATTGTCCTAAGAATGAGTCACTCCACACTGCAGAGAATGGCAGTGAGCCAGGCAGGCAGACAGAGCCATAACATGATGCAAACAGTGACCGGTCCACAGAACTACAAACAGGATTGCACAGAGAGGCAGGAGACACATAGTATGTGACACATACAAGCAGCACCGAGCCGAGGCACAGGGCCTCCCAATTCAGAAGAGACCTGTAATCACAGGTACACACGTCCAATCAGAGACAGAAGGATAACACAGAGGCAGGCAGCAGACACACTGTCACCTCTGCTTTAGCTCAAGCACAAAGTCTTTATTTAATACTTTTTCAAACAAACAATGACTAAAATCTCTGAAGAAGCGTCTTTGTTGTCTCAGTATTTGTTCTGATGGTAGCATCTTTGAAATGTGCAGCTGAGAATGGATGGTTCTAAACTGTTACAGCCAGCTTTATTACAGAAGTAAAGACGGTCTATCTACACATATTGTAATGTTTTTTAAGCATAGATTTTACTTCCACTTTTCACATACTCTGCATTGTTAAGTTAGTAAACATTCATTTGTTGGACTTTTTAGGTACTTTTCTTGTCTTGTCATTTCTTTGTGTTTGGAGTGTGCACATAAGTACTCATTACTGATAGTCACTTTCACAATTGCCAACATACATAGCATATACACAGACATTATTCTGATTCTGTCCAAAATTTTACAGACACTGCTGGACTAAATGGTCTAACTGCAAACACAGACAGTCAATAAGATGAGTGTAAGTGGAGGGAGAAAAGTCTGCAAAGGCCAAACAAACAGTGATGGATTAATGGATGGCTGAGTGAATGAGCTGGTGCAGGCAGAGGAAGTCCTGGATAAATGAATGAACCAATCAATGAATGTAGTGCTGATCACTGCAGAGGGAAATGTGGATGCATGATTAGAGAAGACAGAATAGGAAGATGGGAGTTTGAATATGGGATTAGTTTGTTGTTTGTGGTCATCAGAATCCTGACCTGAAATGAAAAAATATACTACAAATTATAAGCAGGATGAGTAAATACTTCAAAAGTATAAGATATATTTGGTTAAATTTAGGGCAACATTACTAGTGTATGGATAAGTCATGTGACCACCTTCAAAAGTCCACTTTTTGAAGGTTTATCCCACCATATGTTAGACATTGTAGGCTACTCACATCTTTCTGTCTCTTCATGCTAATCCCAGACAGTATAGTAGAGAATAGTTAGTTACTAGATATAATATTGTAAAATCCTGGATCTAGATGTGGATCCAGTTCCACACCAGAATTAATACTGGGCTAAACATTTGCACAGTACTATATATTGCTTACAGTATTCAGTTTACTGTGGGTGACAGAGCATATAGACAAACTCTTAAGGGGCAGTGGGCAGTGGGACATGTCAAGGTGTCGCAGGTTGGTTTGAGTAGGATCGGGGCTGATTAGAGGAGGCAGGTTATATTGGAGTGGGGGTTGCTTTGGCTGATTTAGGCCAACAGATTAGTGCCTAGTGGTTAACAGCTAGTGGAAGTGTTTGCTGGCAGTAGGAGGCCTCCAGAGTGACCAGCAAATGTTCTGTTTACTTTGAACAACTTAAGCTCTTCATGCTATCAAATACTGATGATAACTACCTTTCTTTAATGCTTAACTCTGTAAAAGTTTGTAATGAAATCTATTATCTATCTATAAGACTTACTGTTCAATGTGTAAAATATTACAGCATGTTTAAATTCTAAAACAAACTATGCAACTTTATTACTCAAATTTATATTTATATTTATCTTTATATGAAAAATGAAGTTGTACACCCTGTATAGTATATTTGTGAATGCACACATGTCTATATTCTTAGTCATGTTGGGTCTATCTAATGTCCTTGAATGCTAATGATGTAGTAATATTTCATCTTGACTGTGGAGTTAACAGAGCTGCACACTGATGTCACTGTGGTCAGGTTAAAGGGACAGTCGGTCTATTTATATCCTCCACCTGTAATCTGTCTTTGACAGGATTAACACAGTCACTAGCTTTTAGCCTGCTGTGCCACACTGTTCCCTCAAAATGTTCTTACTGCAGAAAAATGTGCATTATAGTCTGCAATACAAGAGAACAGAATGGGACCAAGACTCTGAACATATAGAGTGCTTTTCAGCAGTCGTGTATAGAAAGTGCAGTAAATCTGTTTATACTATGCATGTGTTGTGTGTCTCTTTCAGCAGCTCAGTGACAGCTACCTCAATGAAAGGAAGACACCAAACAGTCATAATATTTTTCATCTTCTCTCAGTGCACTCCTGCGCCGAGTGCCAATCTCGAGTCATTAATTAGCTGTCCATGGTAAAACCCTCCATTTCCATTCAGAAGCCAGTGTAGCGTAGTGGACGATGGCAGTAGTAATCATGTCAGCGAAGCTTGGCGCCTTCTTCTGAGGGGGCTAAATGTCCCCCATATGCTGCACTGGCTGGGCCCCACTCCTCACCAAGCACTCATTATAAACCAGAGCTCAATATACCAAGGTAAAGAGGCACACACACACAGACACTAATGTAAACACTTGAGACATCTGACTGGGAGTGGGCACAAAGAGACAGGAGCACAAGGATGTGCTGTTTATGTGCGTGCGCTGGTCCGACGCTGTACAATTGTTGACTTGCCATCTGTCATGAAGAAAGGACTGTTGCACAGGAAAGATGAGACAGAGAGAAATGAAGAAACAGTGTGAGAGGTGCAGATGTCTTAGAGCCAACAACTTAAATATGAGGTTCAACGGCTGACTGCTGGATGGAGGAGGAGGAGGAAGAAGAATTAAGAATTTGTGCATTTATTTTCCATTTCTGACATATTTGCCTTATCAAGATGTCTTTTTATAGTGCTTATGTATTGCACTTTAAGTGAATCTAAACTGGAGCAATTATAATTGAGTTTTTCATCTTAATTTTATAATGCCACGTTTGACAGTTTTATCAATATAAGTAATACATCAATAGACTTCAATTTGAACTATATTCAGTTGCCTCTTGACCCACTTTTGGATACCGACCCAATGTTTGAGAAACCCTTAAAACCACTATACACTATTTGAAATAATTTGATAATGGAAGAATAATTGTGTCTTGACTGGCAAATTACTTTTTAACAGGGAAAATGTATAGTTTCATAATTTCTAAGCTATACCGACAAAATGCGCTGAGTTATAGCATGAAAAATTACAGTAAGTTTAAACAACTTGAATCTTTAAGACAGAAAATGATAATAAAAAAATAAAAATTATAGACTGATTCTATAATTTGACATGACTTTTTACAGTGTAGTACTTGAAGTTTCTTTTTAAGTTATGAAGTAAAGTCCACACAACAATACACCAACCTGGTGACTGATAAGACTGACACACAGTCAAAGGCAACATCAGCCCTGTGTAAACTAGAAATTACTTCTGCAGACAGACTCATCCAGACTGTTATTAATCCACTGAAACTATATTTAAGTTTATATTGGTGAAGAAAAAGAGAGACCGGTCTAGAGGCAGGATTCAGGGGGAGCAGAGCAGCAGTTTGTGAGCTTGAGAGCACTTACTGTTGCTCTGTACAAAGCATGAATGGAGTCTTTGGAGTGAGGGCCGGCTGGGCAGGTCCTGTGGCCTTCCTCTTTTTGTAACCACAGGCTTTGAACTTGACAGCACTTTGACTATCATACCTGATTGTTTATTTTCCTTTTCTATGTTGTGTTTTTGTCTGTCTATTTCTATATGTTTAAATGCATAGATACAGCACTTATAGAGAGGGCTCATATGGCGGAAGGGGGGCTGCTTAAGAAAACCAAGGGGCATCTTAAGCACACACATGCACGCGTGACACCAGCTGCCGCTCACAGCCCCAGCCCAACATTTCTGAATTCAAAATGCACACCCAGCCACTCTGGAATAATAGAGACTTATATGCACACTCCAAACACAAAGCATTGCACCTGTTCACCACTGCTCAACTGGACAGGAAAGGGTCCCACCCATGGCAACAGTTAGACAGCTGTGTCCCCCCCCACCTCCCCCATTTTTGATTGACATAAATTCTCAATGAATGACTGGTACAACTGCCTGACTTCTGCAGTGTGATTGGCCGGTCTATTGTCCTATCAGAGCAAGGAAATAAAATGGTAATTAAAATATAAACAAATAAAATGTGCAGTAATCTTCCACAAGCATCTTTCATTGTCTCAGTTTACCTAAGATCAGTCCAGCGATTATATGTATTCAACTCCCATGGACTATTTCTCACTGATACAATTTCAGATAATTGAAATACTATCTAAAATGTGTACGTTGAAGCGGATAGAGGTATTTTTGCATTAAGCCAATGGAGAAAATACATCATCTCAACAAAATGACAGTATCCAGTACAGCAGGGATGCAAATGTGTCCAAATAGCAGAAAAACATATGTTGGCAACTGGCATACATGTTTATAAGAGTTTAATTTACCAGCTGCACATTGAACAAATTCACTTTTAATGTAAATGTCAAAGTCATTAAATCAATAAAACAAATCAATAATGCCAGACAACAACATCTAAAGACCAAAAGCAAAGAGGCAATATACCGCAATCAGTGCAATTTGATTAGCCTGCTTATTGGCTGTGTGCTTGTCTAATCGCATTGGATCCAGTGCATTCTGAACACACACGCCATGGCATTCCTAATGTTATTGGGCTGTTTACCGCTGGGCCTGTTTGAACCGCTTAGCTTTGATTGTGTTTTTGCTTTTTTGCTGCATTCAAATAGATGGCATCTGTATTGCAGTGACTGTGTGTGGGTGCATGTGGAATGGAAACAGCTGTTTTACTCACAAACCTATGTTTTAAAGTATATTAGTTTGATTAGTTATCTCTATAGGCCTATTCATTTGGGACTGCTATAGGTTAAACGTATACCTATGTATGCACAGCGTACTGAACATTAGGTCTCAGTGTCTCTGCCACATATTGTCCACCTACTAAACAACATCCTCCTCAAATCTAGACAACATACCATTGTTTTTTTGCATATACATTGTACTTTTTTTTTTTTTTTTTTTTTTTTTTTTTACAAAGCAAATGAAAATGTATGTCTTGACAATGATCTTTTTTATGGGTAAATATGCCAGAATATTAACATATACAGTATATGCATGACTTATAGACCCATTTTTGTAAACTAATGTAAATTCCAGAATGGAGGCAACATCATAATACATTATCAGTTTGGAGGCAAGAAATGTATTTATTTTCTATTCATTTTAATGAGCAAATGAAAAGTGAAAGTTTAAAATTTTTTACACTGCCAAATTGAAAAGTTGCAGTTTTTGTTTCAAATATCAGCTTAGAGATATAAGAGTTAAGTTTGTTTTTCAAAAGTTAACTCACTTTTTCCCCCATTAAAGAATTCTGAATATTCCATATGACAACATTTGAATGTAACGTGGTGCTCTTTTGTGTGGAACAGGCCATCTTTGTACACAAGCACTGATCTTAAAACTTCTACATTGCTTTCAACAGAGCTGCGAAAAGATCCAGAACAGTTGAATGTTGAGTTTTCCTTTTATCATTCAATATTTTCAGAGAATTGATAAATGCTGATCTGTCTGTGCTTGTCTCTGTGTCAGCCCTGCAACTTACTGGTGGTCAAGGGTGTACCCTGCCTGAGGCCCATATTTGCTGCAATAGGCTTCCATCACTCATAGTAGGACTAAGTGGAGAAAGATTAATGAATGCATGGCTGAGTGAGTCTAAAATGCACTTGAGTGTAAATGGTTGTCTGTCAGCATTTGTCTCTATATAATGTCAGGTCTGTGGCTAACTGGAAATTGTCTAGGGTGTAACCCACTTCAGGCCCATAGTTGCTGGGATAGGTCGTATGAACCAGTAGAAGTAGGGGGCCTTGTGTACATGTTGTGAAGCTCTAATAGAATAACTTTACTGTCACACCGGTGTGTCTATGTGACGGTAAAATGCACTTACGATACAATACTGATGTTGTCACGAACAGTGAGTGGACAATGCTTACAGTAATGGACTAAGACAGTAAGGCTGTATAAGCTTGCTGTAACTACAGCTAAGTGACCTTCGCTGACCCTCTGCCTGCCTGAGTTGGGTGGGGGGTGGCTGTCTGGCACAGGTGGTGTTGAGCAGCGACCCTCCAGCTAAGATGCTAAGATGCTAGCTGTACTAATCCCTGAGTGCTTTAGGAAGACCCTGCCTCCTGCCTTCCCCACACACAGCACACTTGAACATTCAATAGTCATGTGGCCACAGCCAGACCAGCATTAAACACACTTTACACTCCCTACACTATAATTTATGCATACAGACTACACCCAGCTACACCACTACAGCACAGTGTTAGGATGAGAGGTGTCTTGGCTGTGACTGTCACTCTGTATCAGCAGCAGCAGCACAGCGGTGGTCCTCGTGCTCCAAGGAGCCACCACCATCTACTGGCTTCTATTGGTACTGCAGCACAAATCCAAAACACATATAAGGTTTTTGTTTATGTACGGTGATGATTAATCAAGCATTTTGGTCAAGTATTGTTTTACAGCTTGTAGTGAAGTAAGGGAAAACATTTTTGATAGAAAATGTAAAAAAAAAAGTTTTATCTGACTTCACAGAACTGTTCTATGATGTAAAGTAAGTAATCTGTCATAATTATATTGTTATAATTATATTAGTCTCTCCCCTGGCCACTACAAACTACACACCACCTACTTTACATCATAGAACAGGGTCAGATAGTCAGTTAAGCATTTTCTATTTATTTTTTATTTATTTTTATTTTTTACTTTTTCTTGTTATAGGAAACTCACAGACTGCACCTTTAACATTTATCCTTTAGTTTCAGTAAATGTGGCAACTCGTACACCAGCTGGGGGTGAGCATAGAAGAAGCACCAGGGCCTGTTTGGGCTCCGTGCAGCTGGCTGGGTGCAATCTCCCAGTGGCCCCCAAGGGATGGCCACTCTCCCATGGGTTTCTGTGCAATCTGGCTGCCCCTGCCCCTGTCCCAGCGCTCTGTCACTGTCATAGCTTCTGCCATGTTAAACTGTGCCTATTTGCTCTGCTGCAATTTCACCAATTTTTCTCTCGCTTCTGTGCCAGTTCAAATCCTCCTCGTTGTCCAATCGCATACTGCTCCACACCCCAAACTAATTGTTCCGCCACTAAACCTTTAATCAAGGCATCTGTTTCAATCTGAATGTTCAAATCGACATTATACTGATTACAGCTCCACTATAAGAAAACATGTGCTACCCAATATTTACCATTTCGCATTACAATCAGTATATGGCTTGAAATAAATGCCTAGTAGTACACTAAATATCATTACATAACAGCATTATTAGACAAGTGACTTCGATTGGGGCATAGTTGTTGGTGCCAGGCGTGCTGCTCCAAGTCAAAAATGGCCTCAGATGAATGAATCTGAATCAATAGATGTCCGTCTCTAAATCAACCCTGTGACTAACTGGACATTGCTACTTGCCTAAAGCTTACAGTTGGTGAGATAGGAAACTATACATTGTAAAAATAATTTCAGGAAAGAAATATTGCTTGCTGCCGGTTGTATTATTATTATGGCAATCATTTTCCTAGATTAATTTCAGTAAAATCAACAATTTTGCAGTGTACACTAACGATGACATCACTCCTACAACCAAGGTCTGCAGACTTATCTGAATAACAATTAAAAAAACAGGAAGCAGGTGGGCTACAGCAGCAGAATGTCATACCGGGGCCATATTATTAGGTACAGGATTAACTGGGTGCATCGTACACTCAGTCAATTCCAGCTTAACCGTGGTTTGAATGTACTCTGCTATTTACTCTCTCTGGCCCTGTACACAAATATAAACACACACGCAGACACAGAAGCACACAAACACAACTCTAGTGCTGTAATAAGACTAATGCACTGTAAGTGGATTGACTTCGAAGGAGCCTAGCTTTAAGATGTCTGAGCACACTGGAATTTGAACTGCTGGGGTCGGGGTCATGCACATTTGATGTATTTACAAACAGACACTTACTGTACAAAGTTAAGAGAGAATGCATGTAAAATGATACAAAAGTCACCAGCTAGTTCAGTCATATCCAGAGGTGGATTGTACTCAGTTACATTTACTTTAAATAAATTGTACTCCATAGACTACTATACTTTTTATTTTTACTTGTGTAAAATCTTGGAAATCTAGAAAAAGTAAGTACTTTTACAACCTCTGTGTGTCATGTAAGAACAGCTTTATGTGAAAAATGTGATGATGTGGAAATTCTGTTCCTTGTGCCTTAATTTTCGAAAATATTATTTGAGTACTTTTTATTTGAGTAACATTATTTTGAAGTGACGGTACTCTTACTTGAGTCGAATTATTGGCTACTCTACCCACCTCTGCTTTTAGTATGAGACTACATGGATCTTTGTGACTTTGAAAACCTTCCAATCTCACCCTTGCTGTAGAACCACATTGCCAATTTGCCATCCACACTGTAATAATCTGACATTATTACCACTGTTTTACATGTTCCCTTACATGTTCCACTTCTGCATATTTCTCTCATTACCAGCCCTCTTTAGATCAAGAGATTCCTTAACATTCACCGCCCCACAAACCATTTCGTCCAATCAAAGTGTTCCTCAAATGCATCCCGACACTCCGCATACATCACCACACGGCTTCGACCATGCATGTAATACCGGTGTTTTATTTGAAAATTAATTCCTAATCTAATCTATACAGGCCTATTAATAACTATTATAAAGCGCACCCCAGTCATGAATTAATCAAGGGATTGGTAATTAGTGTAAAATTGAAATGCACGTTGTCGAGAAAGTGGTACTAGACAAGGTGCCAAGCCATTGCCGTACTAATTAGTTTGCAATTATGGTTAATAAGTTCTGTGGAAGCCAATCACGGTGCAGTCGGGGAGCCGGGAGTTCCGATACAGCGCAGTGGAACATGGAAGAGGCAGAACAGTGCTTTCTATTTCTGTTTATCTCTACAAGCATTGCTGAGTAATGGTTTTTGGATGGTGGCCTAGTTTACACACAGATAAACGTGTTTCCAACTGCGAGCTTTTATCTTATTTTTTATTTGTGAATTTCTAGCTGCATTATCCAATTTCTTTTGCTCCTTTTTAGGTAAATACACACTCCATTGAGATATATATTCTCTGTGGTCATCTGTTTACAAGTTGGTGTGAAGACCAACAGCCAATGACAATGTACAGTACTCACGACCATCGTAGATGTGAATGGTCAATGCTTGTTCCTATCAATACCTCTTTTTTGTATGTTACTGTGGGAGCTACTGTAGATATTCACATGAATTATCAAGGTCATATGTTTGATCCTTGGGGCCTCCCTGCAAGTAACTGGCCATTGTCCACAGATTTGCCCACCTAAGGGCCATAGTTCCACTGGGATTGGTTTGCAGTCACACTAAAACATTCATACATATGGTAAGGTGGGTGAAGTGTCTTGCTTTAGGGCACAAAAACTGTTCGGCAGGTATGGAACCACCAACCTTCTGGCTGGTGGACAACCTGATAATAATTGAAAGTGTCTCATCTCAAAACTCCAGGCTAGGTCGGCAAAGTGTCTTGCCCATGGACACAGAACACTTTGAAATTGGGGGAGATCGAACTGCCTCTCAAGGTGTCCCATCCCAAAACCTAGCCTTAGAGGACCTGCTTTTCTCCTACCCCACTAACACTCCTCTATACAAACCCTAATTATGATATCACACCACAAATTGTAATAATAATTCATTCTCTGCAAAGTGAACCATCATTTTGCAAAAATGAATCTCTGGTATTTGTTTACATTTTCTGGTGTTTAGCCAGGACGCGGCTAACGAGGCATTACGTTCGTGGGTAAACCCAATCGATGGAGTGTGTCGCCGGACCACGCTGATCAATGCTGCTGTATTGACTGCCTTTCCCCCTCATTAGCCCCACATGGAGGTGGGGCTGTGTTGTGGGTAAACAGTCAGGTGGTGGCAGTGCCCGTCCCTGTGCCACTGTGGGCCGGAGGCGGGCATGACATTGGGGGGGGGGTGCCGCTGATTACTCTTATTAACGCGGAGGGTTGTTAGGCAGCGGTCCAAATGGCAGCGTGTGTGGCGACGGTTAGCTAACACATGCATGTACAGGGGTAAAGGGGGGGTGGAAATCAGAGCCAAAAACACAGCTAGAGCCTGGCCCTAAGTGCTGCCATGAGACCAGGGAGTAGTGAGCAGTCAGAGGGTAAGAAGAAGTGTGTGATGCTGGTGAGATTTTCATTTAGGTTCTACAAAAAATGATCCCTGATGAATTCAATTGTGACCCATTTTTGCAGTTATGTTACTACCCCTCTCAGAGCTCATGAAATATGATTCTCTCATAATTGGTCTGGTCTAGTCGAATCCAGAACGAACCTAGTCTAGCCCATAGGAATATAAAAAAGAGAGTTTATATTTCACATATCATTACACTGTGTATCATTATCAACATGAGTTATATCAGTAGCTTGAATGAGTGGAAAATACAGTTTATTGGGGAATCTCTCTTTTTGACTTCCACAACCCCTCTCTTATCCACTCCCCTCCTTATCATATACTACTTTGGGTGCGAGGTGGGCTGGATTTGTGACTCTGTAATAGGATACATGTGTTTGTGAATATGTAAGCTGTATGTGTGTGTAAGATTGGTTCCACTGGTCAAACACTGCGCCCATAGAGGCTTCCCCTTAGGCCCAGCTGATCCATGGCCAGACCGCCGCTTCCTGGTGAAAAATATCCCCAACACACACGTCCAGAGAGCCCAACGGTGGTGCTTGGAAAACCTTGGTGTCCTCCGGGAACAGGCTTACCTCCCAAATACACCAGCCTCAACAGTGTGGCTAGTGTGTATAGAGAAGTATAGCCAAGAATGTAGAATAACATGTATGAAATGTGTATTTAAAAGTATATGGTTTGTTTAAGCTAGTGATTTCCAAGATAGAGGTTGGTTGAGGTGGTAGATGGAATATATAACACAGAGATAAAAATGTTCTGTTTAGATTTGAAGTTTACATTTATTCTGTGACATGAACATTATAAAGAATTCAGTAGGTTTTAATTTATTAATATCAGTTTCAATTAAGATGTTCAATTGCCACCAGACTTAAAAGTGTGCAGGGACTGAAAACCAAAGACTGGTTGAAATTGATTTGGATCTTGATGATGGAGGATCTTTTCCAAGCATCTTCTATTTCTCCAATGTGAAATCAGCGCTCGATAGTAGCCTAATTGTGAACCAGTGCTTTAGCTGTTCGTAATCCCAACTCGACGACAATGTGGGGGCATTTGAGGACCACAGACAAGAAGAAGCGCCACATTTTTTTGCCGACCCAAATAAAGTCTCAACACAGTGTTTGAGAACCACTGCTCTAGAACATTGAACCTAGCTAACCATGTGGTCTTTAAGAAAAAAATCAAGTACACCATTGTTTAATAGATGCTTTTGACCAAACACTATTGGTTAGACTGACAGTAGCTTGGATGCAGGGTCAACACAGAGACACAGGCCCAAGAATTGCACCCACAACACTTTTCCTTGATAATGATCTCTGCATTATTACTGTATTTAGCAAACACTATTTCTTCCACTATGTGCAAGTGTCTCATCAAGTCAATCTATTCTTTTTAGTCCACCATCTCCTTCTCACACCCTCATTGCCCCCTACCGCTGTCTGTTTACCCATTACGCCCCAAACCGTCTTCCTGTCAACCTCTCACCACCCAACATATCTTTACGGCCATTACTGCAGGAGGGCGAGGTCAGGGAGGTGATTGGGCACGCGTCACTCAACACTCGAGATGTCCGATTACGGGGGAAGGTGGAAGGGAGGTCCCCATTTTTCTACCAAAGGCAATCCTGGTGCATGTAGATTGGGTGTCATTCAAAAAACTTGTTGTTAACCACTATGGGCCCGAAGCGGTAATGACAGTAATAGAAGAAAATGGTAGAAAAAGCTAAAGGTGCTCATTTGGCGCTCGCCAATTTGCCGTCAATCGAGTGTGTCTAATTTTGTATTTGAAGGTTACAATTCATGTTAACATCGAAGTTGATTGTACAATTTGCTGTCTAGGTTATTATGGGTAATCCTTGAACATACAGGCTGGGAAAGGGCTGGGTATTTTACATAGAGAGATTCAGGGCAAGACACTGCTTGGTAGGTAACATGAAATTCAAAGCAATTTGCAGTGGATTGAGTAAGAGTTTGTGTGTGTTTTTCGGCACATTGTTGAGCTGAAGAATTTAGATTGTGGACAATGTTGGTCATTCATAACATACTGATCCAGAGAAATGCATTTCAACATTTGGTCCACATTTCTTAATCATGTATGGTATATGCTCGATGTTACGTTAGCTTAATATTTAAATTAAAACATACGTAATAGATGGAGCACCATACAACATATATATACTGTAGTAAAACAGTGAGTCTATATTTTGTTAATTGTTATTTCTTTGAACATCACAGTGACTATTCTAGAAGTAAAGCAAAAATACTGAAACAGAGAAATGTGGTTTATGGAATTTTATTAGAAAAATAATCAACAGACGGCATTTGAATATTAGGAATATGCAAATAATCCATTGATAAACAACAGAAGGAATTATGAATTGACTGAATTACCAACAGTTTATAAAGTTAACTTTTGGGATTAAGTCGACGGCCACACATTTAGACTTGTCAGAAAAGGTTCTCCTAAATGTTGGTGAGAGCATGTGTCGAGTTAAGAGCTGAATAGACTTTAAGTGACTAATGTGTGTTTTGCCAATTTCCGATCTTACGAGTGCATCTAGCCAGATGGTCCCGGAGATCCAGAAAGGTCCAAACAGCAGATCCACGGGCTGTTCCTGGTTCTGGCCCGGTTCTGTAGACTGAAGGCTCGGTGGGCTAATGTCTTACATCAGCCAGACTTCGCTGAGATGGAAACTCTCACTAATGGCAGGCTTTGAGGCGAAAGTCACAGCTTCAGTCTATAACCAAAAATTGTGTTGCTGTTTGACAAAGGTAGTTCTTCACAGCAACTTGGAGGAAACTTATGCATCAGGTCAAAAATGTTGATATTTCGTAGCAGCGGTTTTAGTCCAAAACACATCTTTCGATGGGCGCGTGCTTAAAGAGAGAGAAGTAGAACCTCTTTCTTCCATGAGGTCTCTCTTCCACATGGTGGGACAACTCTTCAGGGCAACATCTCAAAACAGACAGTGAGGAACTGGTTGGGGCTGGTTACTCCTTGCAGCAAACCCCAACAGAATGAAACCAAATTTATGACCCAAAATCCTTCAACTTTCTTTGTGGCATAGTGTTACCTGAATTCACATAGTTAAACACATTTCACATCAAAACTGTACACACAAACATATTATGTAAACATGTCTACCAGGGCATGCGGCCCAGGCTTGGGTCATAAAAGTAACCCAAGAACACACTGACAAATGGTTAACTTCATTAACACAGCATTGTGTATTGACGTCTGAACAAGTCGGGGTTCGAGTCTAAAGAACTAATTAATCCGTTGTTAATCAGTTTTTTCAATTCTTTGTTTGTTTGAAGTTTTTGGTCTCTTCAAAAGAGTGGCTGGTCACATCTTTATACAACCACATTGGAATTTCCTGTTTGGTCCTCCAAAGGTTATAGATCAAAGTGATAAGAAGTTCTCCATGGTTACTTAAAAACAGGTATCCTGCTGAGTCTGTTGAGGTCATGAGGTCAAGAGGTCAGTTACACTACAAGAATAAAACTCTGTTCACTCAAAGGTAGTTTGATTACAACATTTTTCTTGTAAAACAATTGATACATGAAAATGGACTGTTATCTTATGGTGAATTTCTGGTGAAGTTGCCTGTTACACCAAAAGAATATGCAGTGGTGTAATATATATATTAAATCTATAAGTAACCTGAAAAATAAGGAAAACACATAATATAACATTAGCAACTAAACTGGCTTCTCCTCTATTATACTCCATGTATTAATGTGTTAATGTGTTAATGTATTAATGTGTTAAAGTGTTAATGTATTAACACAGTTTATTCTTTGGAAATGTGTGAATGATCAAAGAGAAAGTTTTGCACTCGTTATGTTTATCTTGTGTGGTGGACAGAACTTAAGGCCTGTTGCTGTAAGAGAAGGGCGTGGAGCTGCCCCCTGAGAACAATGGAAAACAAACTCATTCCTGAACTGGAGCAAAGCTTCAGCCACTGAGCAATATCCTGCTTCAGACCTTTGGACAAATCTGTCCACATTTAACCAGACAATGAAAGAAACATGATGAAGGCAAAATATTCTGTGGAAACTGGGAAGGTTTCACACTCCCACTTCTTGGCATTGAATTAGACATTTTCATTGTTAATATACAAGAGATTTTTGGTGATTTCTTGGTGTCAAGGCAGCATTGGTCCATTGCGTGAAATGAAGACTGGCAAATACCACATTCAAACTGAAATACACTTTCTGCTTCATTCTGTTGTTTCATTTCAACTACGGGTGGGCAATATGGTAAAAAAATTAAATACAATTACAAAAACCAATTGCCGGATCAGTTTCATCATAAAGACGCCAATCTGGATTGATTTGGTACTTCTACGATGAATATTAATTAGGTAATTATATGAATGCCCTAAAAACTATTAACACAATAACTCAAAAAGTCTATTGTATATTTTAAGTACAATAAAGAAGGCCTCAATAGCGCCCCATGTTTTTGACCTCTATGGGACTCTGAACAAACTAACTTTGGCAGAGAGCAATGAAAGTGATTCTCCACATTGTAAAACTTTCACATACTTTGCCCAATTAGGCTCAAACCTGAAATACCTAATTATTCCCATGTTTTTCATGGTTTGGGGGCGAGGCCTCTTAATTGCTTGTTAACAATATTAAAACCTTTAGAAATCACACAATATCTGATTAAGGTGCCTGTTGGTGACAATTGTAGCAGACGTATGGGGCAGACGTATGGGGCAGACGTATGGGGCAGACGTATGGGGCCGTTTCACCGATATACACCTTGCTGTCGGGGACAACAGCACAGGCCTAGTT